>LOJH01030706.1:9160-25552 GCA_001685095.1 Ellobius talpinus | reverse complement strand
AGAAAAGCAAAGCAGCCAAGCCACTAGAGAAGTTTTACCTCTACCAAGGCTGGGTGACCGCAGGCTAAGAGGACTAAGCAGTCTACAAAGACTAAGCAGACCGAGTCTCCCTTTCCTCCCATTATATATTCCCTCTAGTGCTGGGATTAGAGGTGTGTGACTTCCTAGTACTAGGATTAAAGGTGTGAGCCACCACCACTGGATTTGTTTCTGCATTGATCTTGTGTAGCCCAGGGTGGCCTTGAACTCACAGAGATTCATCTGCCTCTGTCTCACAAATCCTAGGATTGAAGGTGTGTGTCTCCACTGCCTGATCTCTAGTGGCTAATTTTGCCCTTCTAATATTCAGGAAAGATTTGTTTATTAAAACATAAATAAAATATCACTATAGTGATGACACACCATGACCATAAATGACCCCAAGAGGGAAGGGTTTATTGAAGCTTACAGTGCCCAAAAGAGACCATCACAGAGGGAAATCAGAGCAGGAACTCAAGCAGGGCAGTAACCTGGAGGTAGGAGCTGATGCAGGGGCCATGCAGGAGTGCTGCTTACTGGCTTGCTCCCTCATACCTTGCTCAGTCTTCTTTCTTGGAGCTCTTAGGACCACAAGCCCAGGGATAGCACCACCTTCAAAGGACTAGGCCCTCCCACATCAATCACTAATTAAGAAAATGCCCTATGGGCTTCCATACAGCATGGAGAGCATTTACTCAGTTGAGTTTCCTTCTTTTCATATGGCTATAACCTGTATCAAGTTGACATAAAAGTATCAATAACTACCTTGTGAATCTGTCACCTTGGTGCTCGAAACATCCAGTGAAATTCACCAGGGAAATCTTTCCAATGGCAGAAAACTGAGCCCATTGCAAACCAGAGAAAAAGAATTCCAGAGCAGCCAGGTGAGAGGGACGGGAATGATGGGCATGATGGGGGAATGGCCTCACAGTCACATTAAGTATGAGTTCTATTTGTTTCACTTTTAGTTTAGAACTTAGTATAGTTTGTGTGTTTGCTTTGGAGGACTGTCCAAAGTTATATCATGGAAGTCCATTCTGAGCTACAGTATTATAAAAATAAAATTTTCTTGTGGTGGCAGATGTTCCCAAGATATGTCCTCATTTATTCCACTCGCCAGTATCTTGGCTCCTGCTGTAACTTCAAACTCTTAAGTACTTATTTGAAATTATAATGCATTAAGGTCCAAATTTAAAAGCAGGATGAACTCCATGGTCATCAGAAATCTCTTTTGCTCTTGAGCCTCAACTAGTAGCATCTTCCAATTCCAATTTGTCTCAGAAGAGACTAAATGAATTAAATTCTTTGGAACCCAGTGGAGACTCCATTATCCCTGCTACACTGATGTTGACACTGACTGACAGATGTGGGCCATTTATCAGTACTGCTATGGATAACCCTATGCCAAACCTTCAACTCAGCTCAGTAGAATGTGGATATTCAGGCATGACTGCACATCTGTACACCTTGTTTCCCCAGCACAGTGGTGCTACCGTCTCCTGGTGGATTACGTTTTCGTGGCGTACTGTGTTACCAACAGGTACACTTGTTTTTACTACAGGGCTGTGAGCCTCTTGCAGTAATCACTTTATTGGGAATATTTTTTAAATTAAAATTTCTGTATTGTACATTGGTTCATGATTGTATATTTGTGCTGCGGATGTTCACCACCCTTCAGCTGTCTTGGAGGGAATGTAGAGATTATTCACCAAAATAAGGGCAGATATTCCCCATCTATGAATCAGCATCATTATCAGGATAAACGAGGGATGATGGAATCTACTTTGGGTTCCAGGGCATTTAGTAATCCAGTCTTTCTTGAGACAAACTAGAAATGAGAAGATGATACTGATTAAGGCTCAAGAAGAGTAGAGATTTTGGATGGCAACAGAATTAAAAACCGTATGTATATACACACACATATGCATGTCACATCATATATGTGCACATACATGTTTGTGAGCACATAATAAGAGTTTGCAAAGAGCTGACTTTCTTTGCCGTGTGCAGACATAACAAGAAGGCATCTCTAAGAACGACTGGGTAGGAATCTATCCTGATGATGCTAGTGCCTCAGAGAATCTTGGATGGCAGTCCACCATGGCCATAACAAAATGAATTGTAGGACATGTTCATTTAGTCTTTGTTTCCAAGTGTCCTTGTTTAATGCCACTGTTTTAGAAAATGAAAATATTTTGCTTAATGAATAATATAGAATTTTATACGGTGTCTTAATATAGATACTAACGGAATGAGATTCTATTAATGAAATTTTCAACTTAGGAAATAAAACCCAGCCAATCATTTAGTGCCATTGTCAGAGCACATGCAAGAGGGTTCTGACCTGCAGGACATTTTTCTAACACTTTCCAACCTTCCCTAGACTGTCTCACTTCATTGGTTAGTCTGAATTATTTTCTTGTCACTTGATGAGTTGAAAATGCCCTTGTTATAATACATAACATAGTATTAAGACACACATCACATGACTTAGAAAGTGTTGCTGTAGATCATACATCAGAGGTGTAGGTCACATTGTACTGGCGACAATGAGAACTAAAAATCTGTTTATCACCACTGGGTTCCTTAGTGACTTAGAACTATATGATTATATTTCAGAATTCTTTTATTATTTATAAAGGATCAGTTATTCACTGAAGCATTCTTAAAGTGCTTCATACTAAACTGTTGCTAGTGGTATGTCGTCAAAGATTTCATTCTAATTTTAATATCAAGCTGGAGTTGAAAGTCAACATCGTTGGTTAAACTCAGATCAATTTTGAGAGTGCCTTTAAAGCATACTAAAAGCTCAGTGTTCTGAAACCTGATAGAAATGCATACCTATATTCCTCTTGGGTGAAGCGGGGGATCTCTCCAGGATGTAAGACGAGAATTCTCACGGTGGCACTGCTGGACATCACAGGCTCGCCCTCATCAAAAGCCACAACCACCAGCTAAAAAAGTGACAGGATCCACATACAGATTATAAATAGGAGAAAATGTCAACACAGACGGCATCAAAGATTTTGATATTTTGTTTCTGGTTCCAGCTGTGGGAAGAAGTAAACATTTTCCTACCCCCTTCAAGGAAAGAAATACTGTGTTAGAACATGCCACATTCTCCCTTAATCTCCAAAAACATTGAGCTATGTAATGTCATTTTCATTTGCTAGAAGAAAAAAAAAATCAAATGAGTTACTAACTCTATTAAGAAAATAAACCAGCTTCTTGCAGAGTATATGAATGATGCTCTATTTATGTAATTCTAAACAGATATCTACAGTAAATGCTTCTGATAAGGAGAAAAATCTACTTTTATAGCATCAACACACATAAATCCAATTGTATCAGCAGCAAAAAGATAATTAGAGTACTTATAAAAAATTAATTTGCCAGTGAATTTTCTCTGAATTTAAAGAGTAGGAATGTTTTCCTTTAGAGAATAAAATAGATGACCTTTATAGTTAACACTTCATTAAGTAATGTCTTAAAACAATTAGTCCATTGAAAACCAAGACCGTGCAGTACACAGTGGGAATTATTCAAACAAATAAACTGAAAAGTTATAGACTTATGAGGAAATATCTATAAATTATCACTGCAGTATTAGTTGATACTTTCTCTTTGCAACTATAATACAAAAAGAAGTGCTCTAATATTTATGTAGAGGCATGCCAAACATTTTCACTGAGAAGTATATTCTTGTGAAAATTATAGGTTATTAATACAAAGCAACTCAGTTTAGGTTAATGGATTTTTTCTCAAAAATTCTAGAAGTATTATCTGTTAAGATAAAAATTTGCTTCTGCAGTTATACTTATGGTCACTTTTATGCTTGCAAGCAGGTGTACAATGACATTCACACAGTTGTTTCAGAACAATAGAGGTGCATGCTATAAAACACAGTAACAACTTAATGATCTACTATTGTAGCATTAGAAGCACAAAGAAAAATGTAATGGTTTACTTGCACAGCAGAACACCATATAGTCATTAAGATAATAGCTTTACTTTTGTTGATTGGTATGGGCAATATATAGTTGAGTACAGATTGAATATCATGATTATTGTAAAGCATAGACACTCATGAGAAGATCAAGTAGCAGCATCTACTTATGCCAAATATATAAAATATAAAGTAATTCTTTTATTTTAAAATACAACTTCCAACTTTCAATGAGAAATGATTTTTGAAAATTAAAGAGTTGAAAAATAGAAGGAAAATCATATTGACAACTGTTAAGCCGAACCCTCAGTACTAAATGTCAAAGAGCTGTCACAAAGAAAATGCCACACTGACCTTAAAAATGGTTGTAGGCTCTTCATTAAGATTGACACGAGTTATTACTCTTCCAGAATCTTCTTCTACATCAAAAATGCTGGCAGGGTATGGAAACTGCACATCATCCACTCGATACCTCACCCGACTTGCAGGCAAACTCTGAAATGAAATAATTGATCTATCTGGATGAAGGCAAAAAAAATCAGTGGAGATAAACCGACTTTTACAACGAATGGCTTTTTAAAGAAAAAGTGTCTTGGTTCCACACACTATGTTAAAATGTGGCAGGGTATTTCTTTCTGTGAACGACTCAATCCTAATCAATGAAGTGTGTTGCAATTAGGCTTTGGTGAAATGATTCTTATGAGGGAAAAGTTAGTTTATTGCCACAGCCATCTTTCCTTTCATTCCACATCGTGTCTGCCTCCCAAAATACCCATTCTCTGTGAATATTTTTATTTTCTGCCACAGCTGTTTCACTTTTAATTATGCTAATCTAAATTCAGGATGCTGGTTTCTTTCTGCTTGTGTGCATCTGGACTATAGCTAAATGGCTGCACCATTACAAAGGGTATAGTATCACAGAGAAGACTCACCAATCCCTCTACCCACTAATAATCTACAATCTACACTAAACTACCATAATAGTCACAACTTCTGTGGACAACTCAAACTCTAAATTTCTTCCATCCTCTACAGCCACTTTTTCTGTACTGGACACTGATCTGACTCTCTGCTTCCACCCTATTAAAACAGTCTTTAAGATATAGACACTTTCAGCCAGGGGCAGTGGCTCACACTCACAATCTCGGCGCTAGTGTGTTCAAAGAAAGAGAACCACTATGATTTAAGAGGCCAACTCTGTGCTACACCGTGAGTTCCAGGACATTCTGAAATGCAGAGTGAGACCCTGTGTCAAAATTAAAAACAAACAAAACCCAGAGAGGGAGCAGGTGGGAGAGTTCAAAAGTGAAAGAGGATGCATTCTCATTAAAGCTGTTCATAACCCTCTGTGCCTTCCATCAAACACACAAATCCAGACTCCCCACATGGGGAATCAGATCTTGAAAATGTCTCATTTTTCTTTACTTAATTTGCAATCACTGTTTATTTTTGCTTTTATGCTAAGCTGCCTCTGTTTTCTTCCTTATACTCAAGTTTGATAGACTTCTACTTTCTGAATTCGTGCTCATGAGTCCCTGATTCCAGTTAAGATGTGTCTTAAAGCTATTTCTATTCTCCGATTTGACCTGGAATTGTATCACACATTTTGTGATGGTGTAAATATGATGTATCTCCTACAGCCTCGTGTTTTAAAATCTTTGTTCCCAACTTCTGGCATAATTTCAGGAGGCTATGGGCGCTTCAGATAGTGGGTCTATCTGGTAGACAACAGCCTTGGGAATGTATACTTGAAAAATTACTTTCTATCTTGCTATCTTTCGTTTGGTTCACTGCGATATAAGTAGCTTTTTTTCGGTTATGAGCTTGCACTACCATGAGGATTTGCCAGTCACATGGGGCCAATGAATTAAGGACTAAATACTTTGAAATCATGAGTCAAAATAAATCTTTTTAAGTTGTTATGTGAGGTGCTTTGTAAGAGGAGTGCACCAGCCATCAATGCACAAACAGTACAGGAGTTGGGTCATTGCTGGAACTAAGCCTACACCCACATGGGTTTGGGCCTTTGGAACTTGTTTATATGAATAATTTGGAAGTGTTTAGAGATTTGGGCTAGAAAAGCCCTAAAATGTTATCAGATGAGCTTAATTGGTGACTCTGGTGGGATCTAAGGAAACAAGAATGGCAATGCAAATGCAGAGAATACTGTGGATATAAAGTCAGAGAGGAGAACAGACGTTCTTAGAGTAGGCTCTCTGGGTTGCAATTTTCCCATGTCTCAAAATTTTGAGTGAGGAAGAACCAAAACATAAAGAATGTATTTCCTTAGCAGATTAAGTTTTAAGTTGAATAGCATCTTCTCTGAGACATGGTTACGACTCATTTCTACTAGTCAGGCCTACGGTGAGAACTAGGAGCAAAGATTGAAGCAGGAAGAACCACAAAACATGCAGATTGGCTGAAAATCAGCTCCTTTAGAGTGGTAGACAAGGAAACCAGAGATTTTGTAAATTTAAATTTGTTTATTTATTTTACATTCCGATCACAGTCTCCCTTCCCTCCTCTCCTCCCATTTCCTCATCATACCTCTCCTCCACCCCTCGTCAACCCATTCCTCCTGTTTCTGTTCTGAAAGGGGCAAGCCTTCCATGAATATCAATAAATCATGGCATATCTATGAGATAGATAGTTGATTCTGTGGGTTTTCTAGTGAGGTCCTTGAGCCCTCTGGCTTCTACAGTCCTTCCTTCTTCTCTCCAGCAGGGATTTTTAAGTGTGAAGCACCATTAAAAAGAGACCAAAGGCTGGAATAATAGGAAATGTGTCCTGATACCTTTTCAGGGAGGGAAGAGTCTCCTCCCGTTGCTGGCTCTGGGGCATAAGACTCCAAACTCACTTTGCTTTGAAAAGGAGTGCTGGTGAATGCTAAGTTTACAAAGTTCTCTCCATTTCAGACACACTGACACCCAGAGACCATCGTAGCCATGCTAAGAGGATGAGCAGTTACAATTTGAGTTGGAACAAGAGCTTTCCATCATTCACTTGGTTCAAGTATTTCTGTTGTATATTGAAAGAATGTAAGTTTATCATCATCATCATCATCATCATCATCATCATCATCATCAGTTATTCCATAGAGGCTCACAGCTATGACTTTCCTTTGTCTTACACTTTTTAAAGCTGCTGTATTTTACTGTTATTATTTTTGAGACAATTATTCTGGATGACCCAGAACTTACTATGCAGACCTTGATGGCTTCGGACTCTCAGAGAGCCTCTTGTCTGTGCCTCTGGGGTGCTGGGATTAAAGGCACATGTCTTCACACCCACCACACTATTGTAGTTTTTAAGATGATAGGGCCATGGGCTTTTGGGGCAAAATTTTATGATCTGCACTTGAAAATTTCCCTACAGACTCAGGTCTTAAATGTGTTTGTTTCCATCTGCTGGCTGTGTTTGGGGAGTCTGTAGAGTCAGGAGCGATAACCTCGCTTGTGGAAGAAAGTGACCGTGAGAACTTCCTCGAATGTAGTGCATATCCGTGATCCCTGTCTCATTCTCTACCACCTTGTCCACCATGATGAGATCAGTTTTTCCCATGTTCCCATCTCCATGAACTGCACTTCTTCAACTGCACTGCTTGCTACAGTGAACTAAAACCCAGAAACCATAAGGTTCACCCCCTTTCTTGGGAGGTTCCTGTCATTTATTGTGGTCATGGTAAAATCATTGCCATATTATACTGTTCGCTATACGTGTAATAGAGCAAGGGTATTGTATTCACAAAAGTAGTGACTGTGTCTGAACAGCTCGAAGGACATTCTACCCCTGTACACATTCAAGGAGCATTTGGCTGAATAAATGAATTAGAGAATTGAGGGTTAATGGTGTTGATCATGCCCAGGCATGCTGATAGTTATGTAAAAATATTTACATATTTCAAGATTTTAGAAAAACACAACACTAGTGAATTCTTGTGATAAGTTGCAGAGTTATCACCTCCATGTTGATTTTACATGTGACCATATAATCCCTGAGTGGTCTAGGGGAAGTCCTGCAGTATGGTGAAAGAGGCCCACCTATCGTAAGCCACATCTAGTCTGTGCAGTTTGAGCACATTTTTAATGTAATGACAATGCTCCTTGTTTCTTAATGATGCTGACAGCAGTTTCAGCAACCAGTCTGAGAATTTTACTAAATATCAGAGTAGGTGTGTTATATTCGTTCTCAATTCATATCTAAAATAGATATAAGAGTTAGCATAACCATTCATATTTTACAAATGACAAAACCAAGGTTTTAAAAATGAATCCATTTCCTGAAATTTCCTCACCTAAATATCAAAGTTATTAGACACCCTTTGTATTTAAACATGATCCTTAGCTATGAAGCTCACTTAATAATTATGATATCTTAAAGGCAATATTTCCATAACATGGAAAAACATTACTTAAAACTTTTTTGGGGGAAGTAGTTGATGCTGTTGTAGGAAAACCCAATTTGTATAGTCCCAGTTGGGAAGCATAATTTCCATGGCATCATAATGATAAAGAGCAAAGCTATGGCCCCAAAACATTACCAACATTAGTTCCCATTCTGTCTACAGTTTAGTACAGTAACTGAAATCACTCACAAGCTACAGCTTTCACTGTACTGAGATGATAGACATGTGTCATCATGCCTCATTAAATGCTCTTTCCCTAACTTTTTTTTTTAAATTAGAAATAGCTATGGCTCTAATCTCAATTCATTGATATCACACATTATGTGTTTATGGCTTTTCCACTCACTAATATCTGTTCATATACTCCCATACATAGCTCCTTACATTCAATTCTGCAGAAGGCAGGTATAATGAGAGACAGACAGACAGATCTACACATTTCTTTGTGATTATTCTCTGCTTATGATCTTTACCATGTGTTCAGGAGAGAAGATAGATAACACAAAGATAAATACCATCTTCTGGAATTTATTTGGCTATGAGGAATAAGGTTGTAGTGCTGTTACAGAGTCCCATCTCATTACTTAAATATTATAGGTCTTATCCCTCACTTTCTAAACACATATGCCATACTATATGTAGAGTTAGACTTGATATGTAATTTTACTATTTTAAGCATAAAGTGATATATAATACACAGAAACACATACATATCATATATATATTTGTCAATATATATCAGTATAAACTTTAAAACTATCTATTCAAACAAATCTTTACTATTTTGGGCAATAAATTGATTCTCATATGTGGTTATTTTATTTGTGCATTATTTGTATCTTCTTAGATTATTTTCAGAAAAATTTTGCCCTCAATATAAATTGTTTCACCAGACAATGTATTCAGTGAAAATCTCCCATGCAAATAAGACAAACTAAACCAAGATACAACACATAAAATTTAATTTTGTATTCTAAAATGTAAAAGAGATGGTATTAACTGTGTAATGCCTTTTTTCTGCTAAAATTGACATCTACAAGCCTACATACCGCTACAAGAGCTTTATTTATTGTAAATATTCTGACAGTGTAATATGATGTGCCTGTAGCCAATAGGCCCAAATCAAGGAATCTTATCATGATGGTTTCTTAGAAACTAAAGCTCAATGTAATTCCATCCCATAAAGTAGAAATCATTAATAGCAAAGTAAATATAAACATATTAAGAAATTAAATCAATTTAGATTATTTTTTGTTATCAGCACATTTTTTACTGATATTTTTTAGAATTCTATTTTTATGGGTCAAATATGTTTTAACTTAATTATGGTGAAAATATAATTAATCAGTACAGTTGGTAATTGCAGATCTGTGTGAAAGATATTACAAACATACAAACATGAGGAATTTTATTGAGACTGTAATGGACCAAAATAATTAGATTCTTACTACCACAGGACATCTCATTTAGTTATTTTTAAATATATAATTAACAAGAAATTACTCAGACTCACATAACTTCCTTTATAATAATGTGATCATGTTATATCAGGAAATACTAAACACATTATCATTAAATTTAAATCCTAAGTAATCTGTTTTCAGATACATGAAGAGTTTTTCTCCATGACATGGTTTTAAAAACCCTTTCTGACACTATCTTTGAAATCAGCTTTTGTTTACTGGGTAACTGTGTAATTCACAAATAATCTTCCAAGTATGAATTAGCACAAGGAATTATTAAAAAGTAGTTGGTATTTTTCCACCATTCAGGCTAATTTTGTCAATTATTTTCATAATTCTAATGAAATGCTTTAATAGCCTTGAAAATGATAAAGAGGAACTATGGGTCATACTCAATTTATCCCAAATATCATTTTTATTCTTCCAGTCTGTATGTAACAGCACTCTGATAGGAGGGTCCTTCATGTCACACATCATGTAATTAGTATGTGTGCTGTTGTAGTATGTCCATAGCTATTGAAGTTCTAAGAAACTTTTGAGATTATTTATCACTTAAGTTCTTGGGAAATATGCTATTAGAGGGAAACATTACCCTTCAAAATATCTATATAATGTCCCTGATTTAGACACCTATCGATAGGCTGAGATAGCAAACTCCCTACTTCCCTTACAAAACGGATCACATAACCCAGAGGTTGAACCTGGAGTAGAGAGATTCTGCCCCTGCTCCCCTAAAATCTTCCTACTTTTTAATGATCAAATAGGAATTTCAGGAATTGGAGACATGGCTCAGTGGGTAAGAGCACTTGCTGCTCTTCTTGGGACCTAAGTTTTATTCCTAGCACCCAAGTCTGGTGGCCCCATAACTGCCTATAGTTCTAGCTCTAAGGGTTATAACATCCTCTTCCGGTCTTCATGGGCACACATACGTGTGTTATATGCTGATACACATACATATCAATAAAAACTAAAAATAAAAAAAAACAACGAAGAATTTCTCCTGTTGCCACCTTCCTGAGGTTAGAAATAGGCCTCTCAGGGCCATTTTCAGCCTATTTTCACTAGAACATTGCTTACTGTATTCAAATTGTAGCTAACAGCTGAGGTGTGCACTGGTGGATAAGCCTGTAAAGATGGGTTCTACATGTGCAATGACAGAGAGTATACATATAGTGTAAAGTTTGCTGTATATACACAATCTTAACAGGAATGGGAATCCTGCTGTTTGCACCAGTGGGAACCCAGCTGAAGGGCACAATGCAGTCTCACTTACATTTATAAAGAAAAACGCTACTTAATTCTTCCAGTATGAGGAATGTACAAAAAAGGAAATATTATCTAATTTTGCTTGCATTAAGAATCTCAAATAGTCAAAGAAACATAGAGGAGAATAGGGGTTGACAGGGACAGAGGGGCAGGTAAATGGGGAGCTGATATTCACAAGGTTCAACATCCAGTTGTGTGTTTTTGTTCTCTTTTCTGTATCTAAGAATTGAAGGATGGAGTGGTTAAGTGAACCTATGAGTAACCGTTGGTTGGCCATGTAGGCTTGCTGAAGGTTAATGAAAAACCCATTTTCTTGAAGCCCTTGGAAATTTTTTGAGTTAATGAACATTTAAGTTTGTGTATAGGGAGTCATAAATATCAGACAATATTAACATGGGAATCAATATCTAATTACATTACTAGTACTATATTATTTCTAGTAGACAAGCCAAAACAAAATACAAAAACTAATAAAATTATCTTGGCTTTCTATAATTTCAGGTAACACAAGACAGTAGGGATCACACATGTATAGTGTTAAGGAGAAAACATTACAACAGTCTAATAGCTTGTCAAATTGTGTTTTATATGTACCAACAAAATAAAACCCAGATGTAGAAGAACTCAGTGCCTATCCTCAGCTAAGCAAAGAGGAGACAAAATATGTGTGAAAGGAAGGGGCTTGCTCACACATAGCTTAAACTGGAGCTAAGGATAGAATCACCTCAGAATACATAGATATTCAATTAAGATGCCATGAATAATTCCCATAGAGTTCTTCTGTAAGAAGTTTAGCAAAATAAATTGAGAACTGTGGCATATTTAGAGGTAAATTTAACAAAAGTCATTTAGGATCTATATTTGAATATAAGGATCATTCCTGAAAAAAACCCTCTAAATAAATGGACAAAAATATCCAAAACAAATAGATGAAGACAAAGGAAAAACTGACCCAGAAGTGAGAGTTGTACTATCAAATAATTAGATACATAAGGAAAGTAGCAGAAGCACCTTGGGGACTCAAGGAGGTTTATTACCCAGGCTGCTAATGAGCTGTCAATCCACAGAGCTGTGGTCCTTATGTAGGTTGCATTCTGTCAGTAAAATCCCTCATTTTCAGTCCTTCTTCATCATTGAATATCTTTAATCTGCTCTGAAACACAGGTAAATTCCTCCTCAATCTTTTCAGTCTTTTCTATAGGTATTTCTGTCCTTATGCCCTACGGTGTCTGTCTCTGTCTTGTAGAATGAATTCACTGCCAGCTTTTAATTCTGCTCAATATGTTCCCAGGTCTGTGTTTATTCTCTTCGGTTTCTTCTGGAGTTTCTGCCCGATTCAGCCATCCCTGATCCTGAAAGACTGAGTCATCATGGCTTCGGATCAAAGCAACTGCTCTATGCACACATTTATCAGCTTTTTCTACAACTACCTTCCCCACTCCAGCTGAAACTCTGGATTGACATTTCAAGTGTGCCTTTAGTAGCCTGTAATCTTCCACCTCATGTCCAATAACTATTATTTCCCTGCCTGAATGCCTTTACATATTTCTGTTGTCTGTATTAGCATGGCCACTTCGCTTTTCTAAATTAAATGAAGGATGTGGTAGCCAATTTGTCCTCTGGATTTTATTTATCATGTTTTATAAAAAATTCTGTGTATCATAGAATAATTTATCATAATAGGTACCTTTGATTTTTTTTATTATTACTCTTTATTTCTTTAGTAACTTTTATTTTCTATATAATAAACTGGGACTCATAAACCATTGTTCAGAATTGAGGCCTACAGAAGAACTTCTAAAGACAGATTATAGGCTGTCATTCATAAAACTTGCGTGATTTAACCAGACATCATCGAAATCATGTTACATAACTTCATGAATGTTCTGGACTCTGTAACATGTGAATATAATTTTATTGCCAGTTTGTTCTATCTACATTCATATGCATCCCTGTATTTTAAAAAAAAACCAACTTCCTATCCAAAGCAGGATCAAAACATATCAGAATACATATATCTGTTCATTCTCTGATGTATTTTTGGAAGCTATGGTATGGACAACAGCAAAGCCAAATTATCACTGCCTTGACAGACAATTAAATCCAAGGATCCTGGACACAAAAGGCCAAAGCTTCTCTTTCAGAACGCATGCTCCTTTTTCTTCTGAAAAGATGTTGAGGAAAAAGGGTCCCATTTAATACCTAATGGAAACCTATGAGTGGATTCCAAAGACTAAGTAGTTTGTTTTACCCAGGGCCTTGAGAAATGCCCTTTGTGTTGTGACCTTGGTCCACAACGTTTGTTTCTAGAAGAAGAAAAGGCTGATGTCAATTACATCCTGAGTGGATACTTTTTAATTGACCATATACTAAGACACAAAACAAGTCTCAACAACTACAAGACGACTGAAACAACACTCTGCATCCTCTCTGCACACCGCAGATTACAGCTGGCTATAAAAGACAACAGAAGCAACAGAACGGTTACAAACCCGTGAAAACTGAACAACTCACTACTGAATGAAAAATGGGTCAAGACAGAGAGAAGAAAGAATGAAATTAAAAACTCTTTATAATTGAATGACAGTGAAATCACAACATACCTAAACTTCTGGGACACAATAAAGGCAGTTACAAGAGGAAAGTTCATAGCACTAAGTATGTACATAAAAAATTTGGAGAGATCTCATATTAGTAACTTAGCTACATATGTGAAATCTTTAGAACAGTCAAAAAGGAGTAGACAGAAAGAAATACTCAAACTCTGAACTGAAATAAGTAAAATATAAATAAAAAATTATAAAGAATCAATGAAATCAAGAGTTGGTTCTTTGAGAAAATAGATTGATAAACTGATAAAATGACATTGGGATTAAATAGTCATGTTGATCAATGGAATAGACCCAGATATAAGTCAACACACCTAGGCATACTTTTTTCCCATAAAGAAGCCAGAAATACACACTAGAAAAAAGACAGCATCTCCAACAAATAGTAGTGGTCAATCTAAATTACTAAGTGTAGAAGAATGCAAATATACCCATATTTATTATTCTACACAAAACCCAACTCCAAATGGATGAAAGACCTCAACATAAGGCCATATACACTGAATCTGATTGACGAGAAAGTGGGGAGTAATCTTTTACTCTTTGTCGTAGGAAAGACTTTCTGAACTGAACACCAATAACACTGACACTAAAATTATTAATAAATAGGACCATGTGAAGTTAAAATGCTTCTGTATAATAGATGATACCATCACTCAAATTATATCAGGCTACATTAGGAAAAAATAACTTAACCAATCATACATCAGATAGACATTTTATATTTAAATATGTAAAAAACTAAGAAAACTGAACATCAAGAAAACAAATAACCCAATTATAATGGAGTACAGATCTAAACAGATAATTCACAAAAGATAAAACACAAACGTCTGGAAAACACTTTAAGATGTTCAGCATCTTTAGCCATCAGAGAAATGCAAATAGAAACTACTTTGGGATTTCTTCTTACACCAGTCATAATGGCCAAGGTAAACAAACAGCAACAACAGCAGCCAATGACAGTGCATACTGGAGAGTATGTAGGGAAAAGGAAAGACTCATCGATGGCTGGTGGGAGTGCAAACTGGTACAGCCACAATGGAAATCAGTGTGGTAGCTCTTCCATAATCTGGGAATAGATGTACATCAAAATCTGGCTATATAACTCTTGGGCACATACTGAAAGGATCATATATGTCCAACTATGAAGACACTTACTCATCTTACCTGCTCGATTCGTAATAGCCAGAAATTGAAACAGTCTATATGTCTGTCAACAGATGAACGGATAAAGACAATGTGTTAATTTACACAACAGAATTTTATTTAGCTGCTGAAAAAATGAAATTGGCAGGTAAATGGTTGGAGCTTGAAAAACAAAATCATGCTGAGTGAGGTAACTCAGACTCCAAAAGACAAATAAGTATGTATTCTTTAATATGTAGATATTAGCTTTTAATCCAATTATAGACATGCTACAGTCCATATAACCACAGAGGTTAGGTGTAGAGTAAGGGATTACGAGGAAAGAAGGCTCTCCCAAGGTAGGGGAAGTAGAATATGCAGTTATGGAGAGGCGGAAGGGAGAATGGAATGCAAAGGTGGAGGAAAGAGGGCTAAGGGATAGAACATGGGGAAGGATAGCTAACAATAATGGTCATTTGAGGGGTCATATTGAAATCTACTACAGTAGGAGATTCATGAAATATGCACACACATGAGAAAAATCTAAATGTAGTTACTGAATAACAGGGGAGACAAAGCCCCAAATATACATCTCTTTCCACCTAGTGAAACCTCTATTGTCAGTAATGGTTTACATTCAATTGAGTTGTTGGCTAAAAGGATTCAAGGGAACCCCCAAACAGTCTACTACTAAGGCTATCATTTGTTCTGCACAAACTGATGGTAAGGCCCCAATGTGGGAGATAACACTTAAATATTTCATCGAACATGGAAAAGATAAGCTGTGACTAGTCTTCAACCCTACTGACTAGTGTTTATGGTACTGGAAGGTACTCTGTGCACTACCAGAGAAGAAAGTTAAACACCTAAAAAGTTGTGAACCCTTTGATCTGCATTGGTGGGTTGTCTGCATGATACACTGGTGCAATAGTGACTTAAAAGTCATGGGCATAGCCAGCCACTATCTGATTAGATTTAAAGACTATGCCTGACACTGCTTGAATAGCCAAGAAAAAGAGACCAGATAAACCATGGATCCAAGGGAAGAGCAAATACTACTGTTCTGTTGCTAAGCGATCATAGCAAAGAAAAGACCCTTAATAACACTCTGCTATACCTATAGATCAGTGCCTCACCCAGTCATCATCGCAGAAGCTTCCTTTGAAAGTAGATGGGAATACAGAGACCCACAACTGGACATTGTGCAGAGAATGAGAGATCTCGGAATATCCAATTCTAAGTGGGATGCCTTCATCAAAACCCTCCCCTTAGGAAATTCTGCAGAAGCGGAAGCAGAAAGACTGTAGGAGCTACCAGAGGGAATGGATGATACTGAGGAAATAATGTCTTCTAGACAAAACAACACAGACACACACATGGCAACATCCACAGGGCCTGTACAGGTCCAAGACAGCTGAGGCTCCAAGTGCTAAGGGATGGAAGTGGACACAAGTTTGCATTCATATCCAAGAAACTATCTACAATTGACAATCACTCAAAAATGAAAGAAAGAAAGGAGAGAGAGAGAGAGAGAGAGAGAGAGAGAGAGAGAGAGAG
>LOJH01030705.1:4456-17034 GCA_001685095.1 Ellobius talpinus | reverse complement strand
TTAATTAACCAATGAAAGCAACAGATAGATAGAAGACACTCCTACATCAAATTACCAGAGTATTAATAAATATATACATAATAAAATATTATAAATGTAAAAATGCCAAGTCTTATAATGTCAATAATAATTTTAAATATGGATTGGTTAAAGAAACTAGTTGGAAAAGAGTTAGTGTTTGAGTGGATTGAAATATGACTCAATTGAGATGTCTATAAAAGCTCAATTAAAAAACATTTTTTTCTTAATCATTTTCCTTGTTCTGAGGTCTACTTTGTCTGATATTAAATTAGTGTCTCATTATTTCATTTTCGTTTTACTCCTCAAGCTAAAGATCAAATGTAGAGTCTAGAAACAATTCACCAGAAATGTCACAAACTCCAGAGCTAGCCAGATCTGAGGTCATGAGCCAAAAGTCAACAAACTTGCAATAAATGAAATTAAAAGTGCATTTTGATAAAAATGAACTCAAGAAAAAACTGATACAAAAATGACAAAACAAAAACCTTTAAGCATTAAAAATTAAGCAATGTGTTTTGAAATGATACATGGGTCAAAAGGAAGTATCAAAGTAAAATTTAAAATATGTAGAAGTGAATTAAATGGCATATACCATAAAATGCAAGGATGAAATCTTTTCTCATGACAAGTTGGATAGACATGGAGAAGCCAGGCACAGAAAGACAAATAGGATTGTTTTATAAAAGCGAACAGTATATTTGCAAACCAAAAGTGGTAGGAAGGAGGATGGGAGATATTAAAAACTTATAAACACAGTAAGTAGAAGGAAAGTTTTCAAATGTCTGAAATAGATAAACAATAGAAAGAGAATAAGTAATTGCCTGGGATTAGGCATTTACATAGGAGATACATGTGAGAGGGTCGACAGGGAAAGACTCATGATAATGGAGATGTTTTTTGAGTGATGCCAATATTTTAAAGTTTGGTCTAGTTTTGGTTGCCCATCACAACTATTTGGTAAAGCCCTACTGATGAAGACACAATTCACTTTGGAAGTAGGACATAGAAAAATCAACCTCAAATAGAAGAGGAAACTCTCTCTCTGATTGCTAGCCTCCATATTGTCAGAAGGTCCAGGCCACTAGACAGAGAAAAACACATCAATTATCTTCTTCCTTAGCACTAGATTCTAGAAAATAGACTACTAATCTGCTTGGCAAAATGTATCCACCAGCACAAAAGTGACATGGTTATGGGGTACCCAACAACTCTCCAATTGGATATGAGACCTGTTCCATGGGAAAGGAATCCATACTTGATACTGTAAACCTAGTCAAACACGCATGGCTGAAGAGACCATACTTCTCATAGTAAGAGGAGACATCTGTTTTTGTTTTGCTAAATGATCATGCTGTCAATTGCTTTCTAAATATTTATGTTTATACCCACATATTTTGCTGCTCCCAACTTTGTTTAGAGAGGCTTCTCTTTGCAGTGGGAAGTGGTTAATGAAGAGATGCATAACTGGACAAACTACTCAATATAGTAACTTTTGAGTGTTCAGCTATGGAAGAGTCATCTATATCAAACTCTGACAAGGCAACACGGTGTAAAAATGGTAGAAGGAGCATAAGAGCTTGGCAATGGGTAGGAGAGCTGTGAAATCTTCATTTTAGACATGACATGGGCTTTGCGCACAACAACCCACAGATGTGGTTAGCTACCTTCACAAGACCTGCAGAAGATCAAAACAGTAAAATTCCAATGTGGATGAGAGAGCCCTTCCTCAAGCTACAACACTGGCTGAGGCACTATTGGCAGTTGATGACTTCTGAGTGAGGGAGGACCACTCTCCTTTGAGGATGCAGCTGCTGGTAGGTTGCCCACGCCCCAGTGGATGGCCCAACACACATGTGCATATGGGCAGTACTGATTGGACTCAGGGAGTTATTGGTAGATTTTCTTAAAAGAAGACATGAAATTGGGAGGTAAACAAGACGAGGGTAAAGAATAAATAAAACCTCTTATCCAAAAGTACAGAAAACGTCTTTAATTACTTCATACCATTGAAACTTTTATATAGTTATTTATACTCTTATTTTAAAAAAATTCTGCTGTATGGTGGTGGCACACACCTTTAAGCCCAGCACTCAGGAGGCAGAGGCAGGTGGAATTTTTTTGTGAGTTCAGTGACGGCCTGATCTACAGAGTGAGTTCCAGGACAGTCAGAGCTACACAGAGAAACTCTGTCTCAAAAATAAAAAAAAATAAATGTTTGTTTTCTATGTGTAAGTTAATAGAACAATTAGTAAAAGAAAACCTTCACCGTTGGAAACAGCACCTTCTAGAATCTTTTTAAAGCAGCCACACCTCTGGGAATTGTAATTTGAGAAAAGTTAACAGTATCACTATATTAGCACAATTGGGGGAAATAAAGGTTATAACACAATTTAAAAGGATCAGTTAGTTATAAAGAAAAACTGAAATGAAGGACAATACTGTAGAGCTTGACAGGATCGTTAAAAATCTGTGTAATGCACACAAACAAGAGAGTTTAGACCGAAATTTAAAGTGATCAAGATGCATTGAAATAGATGCTAATTACTATAAGTATATAGACTGGACAAAGCCCTATAGTCTATCTCTACTAGAAACCTACAGACTCAACACTAATTAGAACCAAGATACAGAAAGGCCATGGTTTTCATATCATTTTTCCTCACAGAATTCTGTGGTGTACATTATGGTATATTCCTTAGGTTTCCTCAGGAAACCTCTGGGATTCAAACACTGAGAAGAGCGCACTCCAATTTGTATTATTGACAAAGTCGTCAATCAAAGCATCATTTCCCCAGACTTTGCTGGTTCCTCTCAACACCTGATCTGTAAAGTAGTATGCAGTTTATTGACTTCCCATCAGCTAATACCAACAGTGACTATTTCTAATAACCAATAGTTAAGAGATAATAAAGAACTTTACAAGGTCAGAATAATGTAACTTGTTTCTAATTTGAAGATGAGAAAGATGGGATAAATGATAGAAATGGGAAATCAATAACACATTATTAATACAAAACCAATATTAATAAGTTCTGTTTCCAATAAGAACTAATGATAGCAGTATTCATTTGCATCTTGTGGTTATTTTAGATCATGAAAGTCTTTAGTATCTAAAAATGACATTAGTCTTGTTAAATGATCTAGTATAGCCCAGTAATTCAAGATTTAGCTCTTTGATTGGTGATTAGCTGTCCATTATATCACACATCATTTAGATCTCATTCCATGTCTCCTTGGAGCCTCTACATATTCCCAAATTGTACAATCTGTTGTACCCATAAATAAATCCAGCCATGCTGCCAACATTAATATCATTATACACACATGCATGCATGGACACACACATACCTGTCCTCACACCTAGTTATTTAGGGTATAGGTCAGATTATCTCTATGTTCCAATTATCTAGAAATTGCAGAAGTACCTTAGATACCACTCTGAAAGTTCTCAAGGAAGCATGCCTAATTAAGTTGAATTTGGCTGCCATGCACAGTTATATAGCAACTTATTCACAGAGAGTGTGAGGGAGACATAAGATTTTCATTTTGGCTTCAGTTAAAACACACTATTCTTTGTAAGCAAATGACAGCAGATCTGTGATTGTTAATTTTGTTTTTTATTCTAAGACACTACTACTATGTTCAATTGCTTGACTTCCAATAAAATCTTCATTTTATTTTTATTTATTTTCTTTGTTTGGTTGCTTTTTTAAGACAGGATTTCTCCGTAGCTTTGGAGCCTATCCTGGAACTAGTTCTTGTAGACCAGGCTGGCCTCAAACTCACAGAGATCTGCCTTACTCTGCCTCCCAAGTGGTGGGATTAAAGGCATGAACCACCACTGCCTGACCAAAAAAAGAAATCTTATTTGCATAATTGAACACCTAGAAAGAGGGAATTAATTCTGTAAATTCATACTAAAGTTTATTAAATAAAATAGTGTTTAGAAACATATGTCCATAAGCCGTGACTAACGTATTCTTTTGCATGAAAGGTTCTTTTGCATGGTGAAATAAGTTGTATTTACTACAATAGGCATTTGGGAAAACAGAAATTTTTATTGACCCCACTTTACAGAAGAGCAAGGAAACTGAACAGTATGGGAGCATTCATTACTCTGTGAGGAATTCAACATCACAGAGGCATTGCTCCTGAAGTCAGTAGATGCTTGCCCATATCTTTGCTACTGTAACAGCCATCACAACCTGGAGAACTAACAAGAAAAGAGATATCTTTCTCATAGTTCTGGAGGCTGAGAAGCCCAAGATCAAGGCTCTGGTAGATTTGATGCCAAAGAAGGCCATGGTCATTTTTCCAGGATGGCATACTGTGTGGTCACACAGAAAAGGGAAGAAAGAATGGCACTTAATCAATACCTTTCATAGGACTCCTGTTTCTATATGTGAGAGCAGATGTCACATGATTTCTCATACTCTCATGGCCCTGCCTCTTCATCCTGTTGCCATGAAGATTGAATTTCAACATGGATTTAGAGAAGATACAAGAATTCAAACGATACCATTCCTGTATAATAGTTCTAATCCTATTAAAATAGAGTGCTAACTCCTCCAAAACTTGACAAGATGAAAAATCATGACGTTGATTCACCTTTGCATAAGATGATTCAAGATGGGAGAGAATGGCACTATAAAGAAATGACAGTAATTGTTTCCAAAGGACAACTGTTAGGGGGTACCTGAGTGTCTGTGATGTGTGACTTCCTTGAGGAGGGTAAAAGGTATTTTACTTCAAGACAAGACTTGAAATTATCAGTAGGAAAGAGGGCGAAAGATAGAAAGAGAGAGAAGGGAGAGAGGGAGCAAGAGTGAGCAAGACAGAGGGAGAATCAATGCCTTATTCAAAATTCCTTTCCGAGACTCTCATGGACACATCATGTCTAGAATGTTTCCAAAAACACTTGATATCAAAAAAGGCTTTTATTGATAAATTATAAGGACATGGGAATTTGGTCCACTCTTGTTTTACAGAGCATCTGCCAAGTGGGAATCACCTATGCCGTGCTTTGACTTGACTCTGAGCTTTTCCAGAGATATTCTTTCATTTTGAGCCTCACCTCTGAAATTCACCTGCTACTCTACTGGCCCTTGGCCAGCTCCTCCCTAAATCCAGTGTGCTGCCTTCCAGTCTGCCTCCTACTTCAAACTTTGGCACAATAACAGCACCAATAACAGAAGCTACAGAAGTGGTAGATGAGATCATCTGAAGGTCGGCAGAGAGATGAACGAGTGGAACTTCTCTTCAAAGTCTGGAAGGGACTGATGTGTAATGAGCACCTAGTAATTGCTGAAGGATCAACAGCCCAAGTGTCTCAAGCCACGCTGATAATGATATACTTTTTCCACAGTTGTTGACCCTTTCTTGGCCAGAGGCTGTAGAACTTTCCTTTCTGCCTTCTGATAGATGTTCTGCCAGAGAATCTTTGTTGTTCAATTATGTATTTATTTATTTATCAGAAACTCTTTCTATCAACAATCCAAAAAAACCTTTTAAATATTATATAAAATGACTTCTAATCATTTCAGGAACATCTTAAACCCTGGAAAATATTGCCAAAATGTTGCTTCAGATTCACATTCTGTAGTTTGAAAAGCTCTCAGATGATGTTACCTTCCAGTGTGTGTGGCAGAATTCACTTTATTTTTTTGTTTCCAGAATGATTTACAAACTTCTTAGAAAGACACAAATTCCTAGATCAAGACCATATCTACTGAATCTTAGGGGTGTGTTCTAATAATCCATATATACCAGAGATTTCCAGAGATAGTGAAGACTTGTGCTAGACTCAGAACCACTGTTTAGGTCTATTTGTTTGTATGACCTGGTTGTAGATGAGACTCATTTGGGGAAGATGTGGACTGTATCATGTCCTATAAAAAGTGCTATGCCTCAGACTAGTGAAAATAACATTGCTTTATTTAGACCCTTTACAAATACAATCAAAATGAGGTCATACCTTAAGCATGGGCTGCAACCCCAAGACTCATGTCCTTATAATGAAATCTATAGGCATAAGGAAGAAGGTCATATGACAAAGGCAAAAATTACAATGATGCCACCAGACATTCTATGCCTTGCTCCATGAGGAATCACCCAAAACTAAGAAAGAGGCATAGACTGGTGATTTTTTAGAGCCTTCAGAAGCAATGTGGCCCATCCAAGACTTACTTTATGTCTAACCTTGGGAATTGTGACAAAGTCAACTTCTACTGTTAGCAAGTTACCATGTGTGTGTGCAGGACTTTGTAATGGCAGTCCAGGAAACTAAATAGTATTTAGGAACAAAGGAAAACAATCTCAATGGACTATTTCATGGTAAATTAAAGCAGTCTCCCTGGGGACAGAGCTTCTACATGGAATGTTAAAATAGTCCTGAAATGATTCGTGGAATTTCAAAATGGTCAGAGTTAAATTCCACAGCTCTAGACTTTTTAGATTTATACTGTCTTGTAATAAATTAAAAACACTACAAGCAGTGGACTGTTGATATAATCTTAATTTTTATGAGTAATTATGTAAATAAGTTTACCATGGGAACATTTCTCAGCATTTGGCTAGGGAAACTCTGGACTTAAGGCCACTGATAGTCTAATGAAGCAGGTTGCTGGGCTCCATCTCAGCCTGATGACATGGAACCTGAGCAGTGCTCCTTCTCCAGCTCCACTGAGAGTCTTAGAACCAACTACAGCTCCATGTCCTGTTGCTATGGTTAAAAACGGCACACAAGCCACTTAAGGGAAAAAGTGCTTATTCTGGCTAACCGTGCTATGGTCTAATCATCATGGCAAGGAATTCACGGTGACAGAAGTTTGCTTTGCCTTATGTTATGTTGCATCCAAAGTCAGGAGGTAGAGAAAGATGGATCCTTCCGTTCATTTTTTTCCTTTTTATTATTCCACAACCCTGGTTCTTGGGTGGTGGTGCCAATAGTTAAGGTGTGGCTACTCACCTCAACTAACACAGCCTGTGTGAGTTTTCAAGGCATGTCAGAAAGCTATCCTAAGCAAGAAAACCCCTCACAGGCGTGCCAAAGTCTTGTTTTCCAAGTGATTGCAAGGTCATTTCAAGCTGATAATCAGCAACAACTATCTCACCACTGTATATGGAGATGCTTTAACAGACTTCAGCCTCTAGGAGGCCTTCTTTAAGATGAGAGAACTGTATGGACCCAGGAGGACATCTAGTATGGAAATGCTATCATGAGGAACTTAGCTGCTGGAGCAAGAACAATTTTATCTGGAGCCAATGGATATCAGATAGGCTGGGAATAGGTGTGGATAGCTGACAAAGCCATGATGGCTAGAGATAACCGATGACAGCAACAGCATTTGGCACTTCATAAATGCAGGATATCGGGTCCTCTACTAAATCAGAGAGAGTATCAGAGCAAGATCTCTGACAACATGAGCACACATTAAAAGATCAGAAGCTGTGGGTGGAGAAATGGCTCAGGGCTTATGAGCATTGGTTGCTCTTGCAGAGGACAGGGGCTTGATTTCCAGCACCAACAAGGATGCTCGCAACCATCTATATATAACTGCAGTCCCAGGGAGTCCAGTGCCATCTTTTGATCTCTCAAATACCAGGCATATACATGGTACACAGACATACATGTAGGCAAAACACTCATCTAACATTTTTTAAAGCTCAGCAACACTTCCTGGCAGCAGTAAGAAACCTGTAGGAAGGTTCTGCAAAAGAAATTCATCAGATAGAATTATGTGTGGAAAGGCTTCATTTAGTGAGGAATTTAGAACAGAGTGCAATGTTTGCAGAATTCTCCAAAAAAAATCCTCAATTAGGAAAATTCAGCAACTGAACTGTAAAACATGTGGCTACTGCCCTCTTATCATGTGGCTCATGTGAGATCATAATTTTTACTTAATATAAATTAACATATAAGCAGCCACATGTGGTCCTGTTTATTGATTGGAGAGCTCAGGCTGGGAGGATAGGTGCATGAAGACTAGCCAGATGCATCTGCTGTGGTGGCCAATGCTCTTACTGCTCTAAAGGTAGACATTGTTACATGGTATGAACTGTGAAATAAGCACAGGCACTCCATGCTTCTATTGAATGAATAAATTAATTAGTGATTAGCTCTTTACGTTCATTACCATCAAGTTGCAGTTATAAATGGCCAGGTCTAGTGGTCATGTGCATATCCACTTTCTCCTTCATTCTCATTTGGCAATCTTGCCATTTAACTTATAAATGGCTCCTGTTCAAGGATCAGTAAAGAGAAATGGTAAGGGACTTAACTAGTCAGGATAACCTATCATTTTCCTAAAACTTCTGTTTGGGTTTGTTCAGCCAACACCAGTTGTCTCTTTTTCACCAAATTCACTGTCTTTCTTTTCTCCACAAGTGTTAGTGACAGAGTGGGAAGCAAAATGTGGGTGGCATACCTCTGATTGCTGTTAATAGTTTCATGTCATGGAAAGACACACAGCTGTGGAGCGCGACTTCAGCCACGTTTTCTTCAATCCATCTCGCTCAACTCCCTACACACACACACACACACACACACACACACACACACACTGTGGCAGGAAAACAGGTATTAAAATATCAAAATACACATACAACAGAAGCCCATTTGCAGAGGAAGACTGCAACTACCTGGGCTTCATCTAGCAAATGGAGCACGCATGGAAAACAAAACGGGAGTGATGTAGACTATAAAGGTCAAATAAAGGGCTACAAACAATGTAGCTAGTTACTTGTGTTTTTGTTGTTGTTGTCTGTTGGCTTGTTTGATTGCTTGTTTTTAACCTTTTCCTTACTTCATTAGCCCCATGATTTTCCATTCTTAATAAACTCTTTCCATTTCAGTTTCTAATCATGTGTCTTTGGCATTACCTCTCCCCTTAGGACACAAGGGCCTGGTAGCATAGGCCCTCTGATCTTCAGCTTGGCACTCCTCACCATGCTTTCCCCAAACTCCTGGGTTTCTCACTACTCTCCATAGCTAACTTAAAAAGATTACCTTTTCCCCTCTCTCCTCCTTCCAATGGCTGCCAGAATTTTCTGCTTACCTATATTATTATTTTTCTCTCAGACTCCAATGAAATATTTCAAGAACTTCCTTTTGAGTTAATTTTTTAATTCTCTTACTAAAGAAATTATTCTCACAAATGAATCTTAATTCCACTAGGAATACTCTTATTCACTTCTGTTGTCCTTTTGAGACAAGGTCTGACTACATGATTGAGGCTGGCCTCAAAACTCATGAGCCCCCATCTCAGTTCCCTGAATTTTAGGATTATAGGGATGTGCTTCCTTCCCTAGATTAGACTCCTTCTTATTCTATAGTTTTGCCTGTCCTACTTCTTAGCTCAGAAACTAGAAGCCATCTTTGAGGTTCCCTCCTTTTCATAATATATCCTTTGATCAGATGCTATCTCTTTCAACTCTGGAACACCAAATCTTATTCTCTAAATGTGACTTTCTTTTCGCTCTGGATTTCTGGTGTGAGAAGTTCTTCTGTATATATGTTGCTTTTATTGGTTAATGAATAAAGCTGCTTTCAGCCAATGGCTTCACAGAGTAAAGCCAGGCAGGAAATCTGAACAGAGATGTAGAGAGTGAGTAGGCAGAGTTGGGAAGAAGCCATGTAGCTGCCTCAGGAGACAGACACCCCCCTCTGCTGGAGCCTGTCAGAACTTTGCTGGTAGGCCACAACCTCATGATAAAATATAAAATAATATAAATGGGTTAATTTAAGATGTAAGAGCTAACTAGAAATACACTTAAGCTATTGGCCAAACAGTATTACAATTAATTTAGTTTCAATATGATTATTTTGTATCTGGGCAGCTGGGAAATAAATGAACAGCATTCGCTTACAGACTTCCTATCTATTCCTTCTTCACTTCTAATCTTCATTTTAGTCACTGATTCCTCCTTCCCAAGCCCTTTCCCACCATTTAACAGCTGGATAGAAACTCTCCTGTCCTTGTCAAGTCTGAGCAGTCAAGATTCTAAGAGCACAGGCAAATAGAAATGACTCTAAAGCATCCCTGTGATGAGTAATGCCCTTGAAGTTGCTATTTTCAAAGGTATTTACTGAAGGCTATGCTATAGCCTGTGGTAAATCTTTGTTTCATATGTAAGAATGCCTAGGTTTAATCCTCCATTCTGTCAAAAGATAATTCTTTGAAAGCAGAGAACTAACCTTAAAGGTTTTAATAGACCTGCTTACTTTAAAAGTTGTTAACTACTTAGACATTGCTCCTTCTTCCAAAGATCTCAAAAATGTTAAGAGACACAGACTCCCTTGAGTTTGAACATACCTGAATACCTTTTTCCTGAGCACTAGGTGGTATCAGAAGGTACCATGTAAACCTCCAAAGAAGGGAAACAACCAATAGTCCTACCCAAATGCAATGTCTATGAACCACAGCAATATGTATGCCATGTGTTACTACTGAGAGTATTGTCGTAACACAAATACTTTAGCAGGAACAAAAATTTCTAATTGGATTTTAGACCTATCCAACAAGAAGGAAATCATGCCTGGTACTGAAAACCTAGCCAACCACTCAGGTCTACTGAAGTCATAGATATTGGAGAAGAACCTACAACCCCCATGTTACTAAACCAGAATAATCCTTAACAATATTCTGAATATTTGTCTTTATACCCACAGCTAAGTCACCCTTCACCAAGGCAACTTCCTTTGAAAGGGATAAAGACCATTACAGGAATCCACAACCAATTAAAATGAAGAGTGCAGCACCAACAGATACATCTACAAAACAGCTCCCATATCTGAAGCGCAGGAAACATTGCAAATGTTATCTAATATCAAATTGTCAGTCCCTCAAACATACATGTATGTAAGAGTATACACACTAAGCAAGTTATATTTCTGCATTTGAGTATATATATCTATGTGTATATACATATGTATATACATGAATGTAACAATAATTCATGAATTTGAAAAAGGGAAAGGACAGATATATTGGAGACTTTAGAAGGAGGATAGGTAAGGGGGAAAGTATATTATTATACTGTAATCTTTCAAAAAAGGAAGTATTTTTTAAAAAGGTGCCAGTTTTGCCCTTCAAATCAATCTTGGAAGAGGAGAAGTGTGATAGAACAACATGAATCATTTAATTCTGTGTAAAATATAAACAATGGCTTAAAATATAAAAAAAACTGGAACAAAAAGTAAGAAGATTTACAAGCCTTCTGATTGGTTAGCAATGCTTAATGGTCAGCCCCAGAAACATATACATGCAAGCAACATCGAATGGATTCAGCATGGCATTGGGATGTTCATTACCTCCAATCTAGGGTGCTCACAGTAGATTCTACCTGTGTCAAGGTCAGTGAACTGGAGGCAGTTCTTGCCTTGCAGGGTTGTGGCGATGCTTAAATAAAATGTGAAGAAAGCCTGTACATATGGACAACTAGTCAGCCATCACCTCCATCCTATCCTCTGTTACAGCTTTAAAATGCATGTGAAAATTCATTCATATATGTAAAAATGGCTCATTTTGAAATTGCATAATGTTTTTTTTAAATAATCAATTTTCTTCCTGGGAGTGTTAGATACAGGGCCCTGTTTGGTCATGAAATCTCCAATGACAGTTGTATTAAATAGAAAAATGTGGGAGCATGCCTAGAGCTGACATATTCCAATCAATATACTTGTTGTACACGATGTCAGAGTCAATAAAGCATGCTGGTGTTATTTCCATTGCTGATTGAATTCTTGGTAATAACTGAAAATCCCCGAAGTCGAAACAATTATTTCCAGCCCAACATTGCTTGGAGCAGCAGTCCCTATCCCCTGAGGAGCTTCTAGAAACAGCTTGTAAACAAATATCAAATACATCAATGAGAAAAGGGTCGGCAGAGAGCAGAGGTAGTACTGATGACAACTGCAACTGTCACAAAAGTTTCAGTATGAAATATAAATGAAATATAAATATAAATATAAAATGGTATATCTAGGGCTAAGGTTGCAAAGCTGAAAAGGACAGTTCAGCAGACTCATGTCCTATATGGTGCATTCAAAATTGCAGTGAAAGTTGAAGACTAACAAGATGAGAAAGTTAGAATCATAAATCATGCACAAATTTATGGAAAACTTTATAGTTTCATGTAGTAGGGGGTTGTTTGTTCATTCCCGGATGGCCAGACCATGAAATAATTACTCCAAAACTATATTATTTGCAATACTGTTTTGCCAGTAGCTTCAGCATATTGCTAGCTAGCTCTTGTAACTTCTATTTTAAATAAACCTATTTCCATTATTTTATATTTTATCATGAGGCTTGTGGCCTCCCTGCAAGGTTTTGATGCATCTATCTCCAGCGGCAGCTACAGGGCTTTTCTTCGACTCCACCTTCCTTTTTTCCCTATTTTTTCCCTTTTTAATTGACTTTTTATTGAGCTCCACATTTTTTCTCTGCTCCCCTTCCTGCCTCTCCCCAACCCTCTTCAACCCTTCCCCAAGCTCCCCATGCTCACAATTTACTCAGATCTTGTCTTTTTCTACTTCCCATGTAGATTAGATCTATGTA
>LOJH01030704.1:0-17036 GCA_001685095.1 Ellobius talpinus | reverse complement strand
ATAAAATTTCATAAATCTTCCCAAATGTTTGTTTCTGCTGTTCTCTAGAGACATGAAAGGAAAATGGTCTTTTTGTAGTCCCAATTCAACTAAAAATTAAAGCTTACTTTGCAGTTGAAGCACAGCTCTCTCCTTCCTAAACTCAAGTATGCTTCCTCAAGGAAAATCCAAAATATCTGTTTCATGTCATAAGAGCTACCTGGTATGGGACAGAAGAAAAATCAAAATTAAGAGGCTACAATATTTCCACTAATCTCACAATCCTTTGGTTTTATTTTGACTCTTTAAAAACTTTATTAAACATTATCTCAACATTTATAAGATTATATTTATATATATTTGAACTTTTTGTTATGATATTAATATTCATATAGAGCACTAAATAATTCTAGAAATAGAATAGGCATCATCTAGCTACTGTATGTGATTTTAGGCTTGAGTCTGAAGCAAAACAAATCAGAACTAAGTTTGTGTACCCCAGATGTACTTAATAAACTGTGGTCCTTTGACCTCTCTAAGATCTGTGGCACAAGACATTAAAAATGTTACATTTTCTGCAGTGAACCATAACCACTCCTAACAGTGACATTTGAAGTCTCCAAAATGATAGTAGGATCCCACAATGACAATTCCACCTGGGTTTTGGTAACACCACTAAATTGACAACCAACACCCAAAGGTGAGCTATGAACTACAAACTGGTCATGACAATTTAAATGTTGTTAGCTAAGATGATTCAGTAACATAGACTACTCCAGCAAGACTTCAGATAAGCCCTGCACTTTCCCATCACACTAAGTTTGGACAACAGCTAGCACTCCTAGGACTTTATCATTATCTCAGCTTTCTCAGGGCTCAGGACTTTTCTCCCCTAAGATGTCGTCACCCACAGATAGAAGGAAGTAATTTTAAGAACATGATACCCACATTCCTAAGAGGCGGAGTGGGTAGTTTTTGGTCATTCAGTGGATATTAGATGCTTATCATCATTTAGGATGATTGGTTGAATATTGTTATTGGTCATAGGGAGGAAACTAAGCATAAGACATTAGACTCAGGGATCTCATTCTGAAAACAAAAAGGGGGATATGTAAATAATAAGATGAAAGGGTAGATTATTAAAACTACTTTTAAATTAAAAAAAGCAACTGCTATTTGTAATATTTTACATTGATATGCATATTTGTATATTGATACAAATTTAAGGTTATTTTTGTTATTAAGGTTTGGTTTTGTTACTGTATATGTTTCCACTCTTGTTTAAGGTATTTATGCAGCTCATTTAGTAATATAATGTAAATCTCTAGTACTTGAAAGCTAATATTACAAATTATTTAGGATAATTAAGAAATATAGGTTAGTAATTAGTCATCTATAATAGTCAAACTTGTAGTCATCTTAGATATGTTTTGAGATCAAGCAGAGATGTATTTTAGGTAGACAGTTGGTCTTTAAACACTTCAGAGATTTACAGAATATGGCATTTAAGATGTTGGAATAACATAAGGATTTTCATGACAGTGAGACACATCTGCTCCTGGCAGCATCAATCTACTTCAGAGAATTAGTATGGGCATCAAAGAGCTTCCCTATGGAGTTTACTTTCTTTGTGGCAAAGGTTAGCTAGAAATTGTTCTTGCCTCAACTGCTGACAGCAATGCTGTCCAAATTGGACAAGCAGAACACAAAAGAAAGGAACTGTTGAACTTTGTCAAGCCAAGGTAGGATAGTCCTTCAAAATTCCTTTTTCACAGAAAAATCTGTCAAATATTCTAGGCATGTAGGCCAAAGATGGATGCCCCAAAGTTGCAGAGGAACCTTGGGTGACTATCCAGGCAGCCAGATGTTCCTGCCATTTCTATAGTTTTGAAAGTTGTTTGCCCTGAACTTCTTGTTTACTCAATTAATATTATATCCTTCTTGGGTCTCTGATGGAGTTGAAGATGAGATAGTTATAATTACAGTTTTTTCTGATACAAGATTCAGAGAAGGAACTCACAAAAGAGGTATAAAGTGTATGACATTGAGAGACATAAAAACTTAAATTGTTTATATAAGAAAATAGTATGAGATCTAAAAAGATAGTTTCAGGTTGGTAATATAAGTTAGGATAGAAAGTGATTTAGGTACAAAACGTTGAACTCACCAAGATAGGATAGATAATGGAGTATTTTCTCTGACTTTGCCAAATTCAAATGGACTGGATTGTGAATGTAACTCTTACCTGATAATTGTTCTTATTGTATATAGTTTTACCATGTTAGTGTTACAAATCTTTCTTTTTTGTTTATACAAAAAGGGGGAAGGAGGAATATTGTGGGATATTTTAATCACACTCTGACACTCCTAAGACTGCCAATAAAGTTTAATTTAAATCAGAAGATGGAGTTAGCTATCAGCTGACCAAAATTAGCCATAGAAGTTTTGGAGGACTGAGGACATATAGAGAGACACAGGAAATGATAGGAAAGAATTTAGGACAATTCTTGCCCATTTTTTGAATTGAGGAAAGAGAGTAAGGAAGACGACTCTGGTTATTTCTCTGCTACTTCTCTGATCAAACAGGTCCTTACCCTGATATCTGACTCCTGAGATTTTCTTGATAAAGAACACTTAGATAAATGCTTCAAGATACTAATAACAAATAAACTGATATTAGCTTAGTTTAAACTCTGGAAACTACCAAGTGTTTCATAGACCTTGCAGAAGTGTTTACTCACATTGAGATGAAACAAAGCAAGAAGTAATAAGATCTTGAAATAAAAGAACAATGTGTTTAGAGAACAGATTTTGGAGAAACTAAAACACATAATCCATGGATCTACTATTAATAAGTGGTTGCTTACACAGAGTGGGAATTTAAAAGGCATATGAAATTTGGAGAATATGAGGTTTAATACTATATGGATGACCATCCATATAGAAGAGAAAGTAGGTGTAGCCTGTGTTCAGAAGGGAAAAAGCATTTTTGTTGAGTGCATATAAAAAAATCTCAATGTCACTCATACTTTTTTAGGGGTGGATTGGGGATGATGGACAGCAGGGTCTCATATATCTCAGGCTATCCTTAAATTATCCATGTAGCAGAGAAAGACTGACTTTGAATTCCAGTGCTGGAATTTCAGGCATATTTAGTTTAATGTGGTGCTGGACATCAACCTAGAACTTTATGCAAGCTTAGCAAGCACTTTAGCAACTAAGCTACATCCCCAGCATGGTGCATGCTTTATTCTAAATGCTTAGGCTCAGAAGTCTTCCATATTTTAGCATGTATATATATAAATAAAATGAGTTATCCTGGGCATGGGCCTCAATTCTAAACAAGTAATCTGTTTTGTAGAAACTTTGTGTAACACATAATGAACATGGGAGAATACTTTACTACACATGTATTTTCATCTTGACCCATCATGTGAGATCATGTATGAAATAAGTTTTGGAGTTAGTACTGTTTTAGGCTTATGTTTCTATCTATATCATGTCCAACTCATATTTCATGAGAAAATTCAAGATCAGATAGTTGTAGATTCTAAGAAGAAAAGCCACAGGTGTGCCTACATCTCAGGCAGTTTGAGCTCAGGCAATCCAGGCATGCCCAGGCACCAAGAATTTCTGAGTTCTTTGTGGCTCTTTCCTTAGTTTTGCCAGGCAGAATATTCTAGAATGAAATAGAAGGAAAACCCGCTTGTAGTTATTGAGACATCAGCTGATCTGTAGATAGTAACTCAAGACCTTAAAACTACATGTAAGGGTTTCCTGTCCTAGGGATGTGATTCATTTGGGAAAATAAATGGAACAGTGATCTTGCAGCACTAATTATGCGAGTTCTCTCTATAATTACCATAAAATTGTAAGTTACAGTAATTTTCAGTGCTCCACCAGGGAAAATGAAGTTACTCTGAATTATAATGGCAAATTAGATGGTATCTTATAAAAAACATAGAATTGCATGAGCAATTTGGGTCAGTGTGATATGTGGCATGTCCTAAGATGCTTCTGTTTTGTTATCTGATTAAATCGCCATCATAGCCATGCAGGTATTTAGGTTGACTCCTCCCTAGAGTGGAGCAGGTGGTAGCTCTCTGGTGATGACAGAAATATCAAACATCAATATGTAAGGGCATATGCCTTCACTAAGGGAATTTACATACAAGGTGATGGCTGAGGAAGGGATGACCTTGCTAACCTTGTGGAGTATTTTTCATCGGCAAGGGCATAGGTCATAATTTATATGCATCTCACTTTTATCAGATTACCATTGAAGACTGCAAGCACAGACTTTGGAAGGAGAAAAAAACATACAACATGCAATCAGACAGAGAACTCCTTAAAAATCTAATCCCACACTGGGTGCTGGTGGTGCATGCCTTTAATCCCAGTCCTCAGGAGGCAGAGACATGTGGATCTCTGTGAGTTTGAGGCCAGCCTGGTCTACAAGAGCTAGTTCCAGGACAGCCACGGCTTTTACACAGAGAAACCCTGTCTTGAAAGTCAAAAAACAAAAAATCTATTCCCACCTGACATTAACATGGGTCTGCATCAGAATCCAGCTTTCATGAGAGGAAGGAGTATGCCTCAGTAGAACACATTTATACTCAAACCCTGGCCACTATAATCTTGGAGAGGTCATCTGCACTTAGGTTTTAAAGCTCTTCAGGTATTATTTGGGGATAAAACATTTCCTTGTCACAGATATTTGGGAAAGTAAGTTAAAGTATACAAAAGCCAGGAATGCAACCTATTTCGCAAGCAATTCTTAGTAAGAATTATTGAGTGTTGTATCACACACCTGTAATCACAGTACCCAGGAGGTTGAGGCAGAAGGCTCTCCGGTTCAGCGCCACCCTGGGCCACATAGAAAAACCCTCTCTATCATGAGAAAAGATCACATCATATGCTCTATTCCAATATTTTTCCATAAGAATTGGAGGTTACGTCGGCATTTTGCCCTCAATAAGATCACAGACAGTACCAGAGTTTTGCAAACACTTCCCCATCAAGTGCTCTTTCTAACATCCTGGAAAACAACTCAGACAATAAAGGTCAAAGCCTTTCATGTGGCTGTCACATAGGGAACTGTTCAGCCCCTGCTATCCACACCTGCTGCGTTCTCACCATAGTGAGATGGAGATTGAGGTGGGCGCAGGAGATGCTGACACATCTCAATTCAAAACTAAGACACCTGTCACTGTCACTCTTCTGTTCAGAATAGAATTCAGTGTTTTGCCTGAGTGAAGTAGCATTTTGGAAATTTGAGGATTATTCATGATCCCATTAAATATGCTGAGTTGATTAAACAGAACATAAGATACAATATCAAAAATGACTACTTGTCATTCAACAGAATATAATTATTTGCAGAAATGATTTGGGAGTAAAATTCATTAGGTCCCCAGATGTTATAGCAATTGTGTGACCAGATCTTAACAAAGGAAAGTGAGGGTGGCTTCCATGTGTCTCCTTGGATACAGGCTTGGAGAAGGGAGTGGGGTATGAAATCTCACCCTTAGCCAAGGAGCTATTAGCAATTCTTAGCTGCTTGGAGATCATAGGTTAGATTTCTCTAGAAGTTGTACCCCTGATAATTCAACTAAGCTCCCATGGAAGGCCCTACATCCTAGAATATTTCATAGCACAAATTAATCTTTGTAGAGGGAAAAGACCCAGAGTTTAGTGAGAAGGGAGAGAGGTGGATGTGGGAAGAGTAGGGGGAGAGAGAGTGAATATGATCAAAATCATTATACAAAGTTCTCACACAGCTCATTATATATAAAAAGGAAGCCTTTGTCTTCCCTTTCCTCCTCACTTCCTGGTTCCCCTCCCCCCACACTTTTTGTGACAGTGTTTCTTGGTAGCTTTGGAACCTGTCCTGGAACTAGCTCTTGTAGACCAGACCAGGCTGTCCTTGAACTCATAGAGATCCACCCCTGCCTCTGACTCCTGAGTGCTGGGATTAGAGGCTTGTACTACCACTGGCCAGCTACCTGGTCTCCCCTTTCAGAAGTAGCCTATGGTGACAATGAGAACTCAGAGCATGGCAGAGTCTCCTCAAGGAAAGTACCTGGGACACTGGCCATCCTGTTAGTAAATGCCACATGCAAGAAGGATCCCTAAATACTATCCTGTACTTACACTTGATTCAAAAAAAATAAGTTTACATTCTAATGTTAAATCAACACGAGAGGCTTAGTCACTGGCTGTAGAAGAGTGCTAATTTTGTTATGTTTAGCTCGACAACAGAAGTACTAGATGCTAAAAAGAGCCCTGAGAGAATTTTCTTCTCTGTAAAAGAGGAAGAGAGAAAAAAAATCAACCCTAATCATTGTCTTTGGTGCTTTCAAGTAAAAACAGGTTTGAAGTATTACTCAGTTTGAGTCTCACTTCATTCGCTATGGAAATACCACGCAAGAATATAAGACTTTATTATTTTAAAGATATGAAATGTATAAAAATGAGCCCATAATCTCCATAGCTACTGAATATTCTGTGATAGGTGTGGAAGCAGACTTAAAATAGATAGACATTAAAGGATGTTCTAGAAACTGCAGATTCTATAGGTAAAAAATTATGAAATGTCAAATAACTACTTTGTAAAAACATCAGCCTCACAGGAGCTGCTCAGTCACGGATTATATTAGGCTTAAATAGAAACTTTCCTTCTGTCTCATTCCTTTCCTTAGTTCTCCTGATTTTCTTTTAAGATAATAGATACTTTAATTTTTAATTTTCATATTTATTTTAAAATTTTTCTACAGGTTATCAATATGCCAATAAACAGTAGATATTAGGAAGACACAAGGAAGAATTGGACTACAAACCCCTTGTAGTATAATTATCTATAAATATACATATAATATTATGTGTATTATGTGCCTATGTAGTTTTTAAGGTTTTAAATTGACTGTAAACTTTTCATAAATTTTATTTTCTCCGTGTAACATATACAACCTATCAACTCTTGAACCTAGTGATTTCTAAATGTTTAAATTTGCAGGCTTTTCTTCCTGAAGATAATCCAATATCAGTCCTGATTCCGCTAGCCTATGGAGTGGCAACGAGTCTTGCTGAAGGCATGGGTGTCCCAGGAAAATGAAGTCAGTCTGCCTAGATCCTCTGTCTGTTTCTGCTTAGATCTTCTCCCTAAAGGCACATACTCAGAACGAGTTTGAAAGCTGGACAATGAAGTGTATAGATGATAAAACTCAGGTAAACCTGGACAGATGATTAACATTAAGGGGACTTCTTGCTAATGCAGAAAGTGCAGGTTTGGTTCCCAGCTCCTCAGTCAGCTGGCTCACAACCCCCTGGAACACCAGTTCTTAGAGATCTGATGTCCTCTTCTGACCTCCACAGGCACGAGGCACACACTTGCTGCGCTTATATATGTGCAGACACTCATATACACACATGGAATATAAAGAAACAAATTTAAAAGAACAAAATTATTTTTCCTCTGGTAGATCCCGGCAATAACATTTTGGCATTAGTGGAATGCATCATATTTATGCAGCTAAATAATTGCATAAAATTGTTTGGCTCTATCTGTGAAAACATTGATATTTTTAAGAATCCCAGATGTTCTCTTATGTACCAAAAGGCCTGAGACCAGGTATTCCACTGACCATCCATGAGAAACAAGGTGTGTATTGATTAAGTTCTATGTCCTATCAAATTAAGACTACAATAATTGCTCTAAAGTATGCATATTAGGTTATAAAGGTATAATACTTATAAGAAAAATAAAATTCTGCCTATATTATTGTTGGCCCTGACTTTGGCAGATAAATTAAAGTGTTTCTACTTGCAACCACAGGAAGGGACACTATTTTCTCTACTAAAAGTGAGAATTTCCCCAGGGAGCACAACAGCTTTCAACACACTTCAGAAAAATTTTAAACTGTATGTTAAATCTTGCATTTTAACATGACAGATTGTCCTGTGGGGCAAAACCCTCCCCTGTGGAAATGATTTTTTTTGAGGGCTCATCTTGAAAGAGCTGTAATTTTCTCCCAAGCTTGCCATCCTCTCTTCCCTATGTGTTCACTTTTCTTTGATGGAAAAGTTCCCATCTGTGGCAGAGCCATGGAGATTTAGAAGTCCAGATAGTCAATGAGGCTGTCTCTATGACTCACCCATTTCCTGATCCCAGACTGGGGGGCAGTGAAGGATGGCCTGGGACTCTTGCTTTCTTGAGCAGAGTGCTTGCTGTTGGCAGTGTGCTTGGGCTGGCTCTTTGGATACAGGAGGCATTCTCAGTCAGCTTCTCAGAGATGGAGTAAGGAGCCTATGCTTTCTCTAAAGCACCTTCTGTTGATCGGATAAAACCACTCATTTGCAATGCTCTGCTCACTATCCACACAGCCTCTTTCTTGTGATTCTCTTCTAGGAGGGTTCCAGAACTGTTCTGCCCTATATAAGAGGACAGAATCACATTGGAGTATACTTGTTTCTTGTAAGTAAATAAAAAAAGACTGATAGGGATGTGAGTAGGCCAGGTCTGTCCTCTTTTTCCCCCCAGATTTAGCTGCCCAAAGGGGGAAGGCGTGGTTCAAGTTCCTTCCCATCCCACCTGTCTCTTCATCAACAGAGCAAAGACTGCCAAGGTGGCACATAAGACACCATCAGCTTTGCAGTCACAGTGGCTGACAGCACTTTCTACCAAGCTTGAAGCCTCATATTCCATCCTGGGACCCACATAGAAGAATGACAGAATCTTGTCCTTTGACCCCCTTTACTGGAAATATGTAAATGCTAAAAATAGAATCTCTGCATGTCTCCCCAGTTGGAAAACTGCCTTTCTGAATAAAAGATTAAATCACATTTTACCGAGCAGATGCATTATTTTTTCAATATTTCTTTTTAACTTAATTGTAGAGTAACAAGTTTCCATGTAGGATTTTAATATATGTTGGTTGATTCTCACTCATTCCATCAAACTCCTTCCTCACTTCCCTATTTCTCCTTTGCTCTCTTATCTCTACCAATGCACACGTGCACACACACACACACACACACACACACACACACAACAAAACTCCTCTTGTTTTCCAGTCTCAGGGACCCCTTTTCTGTGTTCCTGGCTCTTCCTCCAAGTATCCTCACTAGCATAGACATATCTACAATTAGAGGCTATAATTCATATGTAAGAGCTTGGGTTACCTCACTCAATATAAAGTCACATAAACTTTCCTGCAAATTTTACATTTTTTTTTCTTTTCTTTATGGCCAAATATGATCCCCTTGTGTACTTTCATTGTCTGTTCATCTCTTGATGGGTGGGCATCTAGGCTGATTCCCCTCTCTGGCTCTTGTGAAAGGATCAGTGGTAAACATAGGCATGCAATGTCTTTGTGTGGAATTGCCCAGCATGACACAGCTGGCCGTGGGGATGTCCTATTTTTCATGTTTTTGAGAAACCCTCATATTCCCCACTCTAACCGAAAGTACCCCAAATCTAAAGAAAATGCATTTAAATTATGTCATTTAATTGCATGTGTTCTTTATGACCATGTTTCATAAGAAATTCATTATAACACTTAGTATAACAGTGTAGTGAATTAAAATTTTAATATTATTTCTTGACACACACATACATGTGAATGTAATTTCTGGAAGACAGAGTTAACCCATAAAGCCAGGGACATTGCTTACATCTGCTGAGAGGATCATCTCACCAAGCTGATTATTTTCTCCAGATATACTATGTCTTCAGAACATGGATGCAGTTCCTCAACACGCCATTACTACAGTTTTTTTAGACTTTCTAGCTCACACTGTATTGGTCATCAGCAGCTTTGGCCTCCCTGTCCGTCATGGTTTCTTTTTCTGTTAATATCACCAGTTTCCATGAATCCCTGCCTTGATGAACTGTCAGTTACATCGATTTTGTGCCTGCGCTCATTCACTAGAGTTCCGGCAGGGTACCTGGGCACTTCACACACAAAAGAGGTAGTCATCTTGGGACATAAAGATATATGTGCAATTTCAGAGAAAGTTCTTCCTGAGGGGTCGGTAATGCACTTTTCTTGTGGGAGGTCAAAGCAGAGGGGACAGCTTGCCAAAAGCAAAACTGCAGGGAAAAAAATGGCAAAATGGGGTAGAGCAGCTTTAGTTTTCAGATTCATAAATTCTCTTCTTTCTTACTTCTAAAGTCAAGGTGCTGAGGGTTCAATTCTTGTAACTGAAAACCCAACCATGTCCCATTGATGATATGACCGACATGCGAGAGTAGACAAATATGAGGACACAGAGAGCAGAAACTACCTGGACTTTTGTGTGATGCCACTGGCAACATTAACTATAACCACATGCAGGTGCCATCAGATTCGATTCAGGTTGTCACATATATAAAGACAGACTGACCTATTCTTCATTATCAAACCTGGCCAAGAGATACTTAACATTTCCCTGCGCAGGCAGCGTGGATTAACACTTGGTGTGGTGCTGCTCCTGCTTGCTTAATTTCAGACAGCATTTAGAGTAAACAAAAGGCACACGCGGGAATGTCGCTTCTAACTCTTCAGCACAAGCAGCAATAAATGGAGTTGTTAGAGCCAATCCCGCCTGCCTCAAGTGTTCTGATCAGCTAGCACTGATTCTCACATAGCAACCGAGATCCTACGCTAATTCAAGCAATTGGTTTTTTCTAGAGGCTCCAACACACACGATTAAAATGACCTCACCCACCTACAGGCACAAGACTTCAAGTCTCTACCCCTGGAGTTCCCTGGAAGCTAGTTTTTTAATTGTCATAATTCTTGGGCAGAGTGCTCAACACAAATACATTGTTCTGGATACATTTATCAATTTTAGAGTGTATGTTTGCCAGTTTTAAATTCTTTAATCTTACTCATGGTTATATATTTTCACAGTGTTCTTCCATTTATAAAGAATGTTTTATACAATATTTAAAGGCAGCGCCATCAGGGACTGGCAGAGCACAATGCATAGGAAATAATAAAACTCCAGCAGCCTGTTTAATCTGTGTGGGGGTGGAGCCAAGCCCTGCAATGTTAAATAGTCACAGGACTCAGTGGAGGGAAAGCATGTTGCTTTGCTTTGCCGGCAGTCCTGGGGAAAAGAAAATTAACCTGAGAGAATAAAAATGATGATTAGCTGCATCATGACCAAGCAGTTCCACCACTAAACAGATGTATTTATGGAGCAGTAAATGCAACATGAAAGCTTATAAATTCACCCAGATTATAAAAGCAACTTCCTCAATAGACTCCAAAATTGGCATGCTATAAAACAAAGCATTAGACTGAGTGCTGTAATGTAAGGGGAGCCCCAAGGTGGAGAAGGAATTCCCAACTGAACACTACATCTAGTTCAATCTCACGCTAGATGTCAGAGAAAGACTCCCTGCCCTCCCCCCAGCTAAAATGCGGCCAAGGACTTCTGAGAAAATGTGAGCCTGTAGAACCCAGGTGAAGCAAGGTCTCCTTGCTTCCTTCAGTGCAGCTCCTTGGCATCAAGCACTGTTAGCCTCCTGTGGACTTAGAAAGGTCTCTACAAAAGTGGCTCTGGAGGATTAAGTCTGAGTCAAAATGACCTAAGGGCAGGAGCTGAAACGCATTGCCTGAAGTCACTTTAGAAGGATCAAAGTCAAAATTTTGACCTAAGAATTCACAGCTTCAACAGCTTCCTGGGTGATAATGAAGATGCCTTTCTAGGCATGCCAGACTGACTGGGCATGGCTCAGCTACATGGAGTAGGCAGAAGCCAGCAAATGGGGTCACTTAGTTGACTTGTTGACTAAGATACTGCATGGAAGATCAAGTTGTGTTCTTATTCAGCAGATCAACGAGAATTAAGGATGTCTTTCATCTGGATGCCCAATACCCATGCATCTCGTGACTATAAGAAGTCTTTACACAACATGCTGTTTCTGTGTTGACAAGTTCAGTCCCTATGGACTGTGATGCATAGAGGAAGAGCAACTTGCCTTTCAGCTTTTGTTTGTCCTCTAAACCCTAGGTGAGTTGTCTCCTTTGCCGTGGAACAACAACAACAACAACAACAACAACAGAAACCTTATATTTGATAAGACAGGAAAGGATAGTGGCACAGATAAGAGGAACTAGCTATACCGTCCCCTGCTGTCACAAGCATAGTGGGTTAATAACGTATGCAGACATAAAGGGATAAATCTCAGAATCTCACATTTATAAAGACAGACTGAGCCATTTGTATAAAAGTCTCTGGTACCATGTTGCTGGCTAGTTTCCTATAAAGGTAAGACAGATGAAGGCATGATCCAGTGTTATTTTTCACAATTTTCTAAAAGTGGAATTTTTCTAAATAATTAGTTCTACACAGTTAAAAACAGAAAGCACAGTTGTCAAAAAAAAAACCAACTTGAAGAGCAACAGAATGGATAGGGTAGCCATAGGAACAATCTGAAGACACTTATACACTTCTAAGGGCTATGTTCACAGCTGTGTGCTTAACTGGCTTTTAGCTATGTCCTGGTGAAGTGAGACAATTTTCACACAATCTCTGTCAATCCAGAATTGGGCTATAAAATTGTCTGCCTTAGGACTCTTCAGTGAGCCCACAGCTGACCCAAATAGCAAAAGATATTCCCCATTCAAAGTCTTCTCCTAAAACATATTAACCTATGAGCAAATAGCCCTGTTTATAAGCTTGTAGTTCAACCACAAAATAGCATAGAAGCCTGTTTATTAGGAGTCTATACTGTGGGACAATGGTCTGTACCCTGTCAGTTGTATTTTAAATAAATACTGATTGGCCAGTAGCCAGGCAGGAAGTATAGATGGGGTAACCAGGCAGGCAGTAAAGGCAGGACAATGAGAATTCTGGGAAGAGGAAAGTTTCAGTCTGCAGTCATCACCCAGATGGAGAGAAAATAAAATGTAACTGCCTCACTAAAAAAGGTACCATGCCCCGTGGCTAACACAGACAAGAATTATGGGCTAATATGTCAAAATAGTTAATAAGAAGCCTGAGATTCTAGGCCAATCAGTTCAAAATTAATGTAGACCTCTGTGTGATTTCTTTGGGTCTTAATGACTGTAAGAACTGGGCAGGACAAGAACCTCAGTCAACAAGTCTGTGCTGCATAGAATGTGGGCATCTATAAAAATGTGGGGAAAACTTCCAAGGCTCTAAGATAGTGTTTTAATGGTGATGCTCAACTTACTGCATCTAACACAAGCCAATGATGTTCACACTCCTCCTGAAAGAGCCTTCTGTTTCTCATAGCCCTGGGAAAAGCAAGAATGTGCTCGGCCTGTCTTCCTTTGGGTCTCTCAGTCATGGTGTTAGACATGGTCATAGAGGCATAGGCTGAAGTCTTGGCCAGGTTGAATATCTGAACTGCTGCTCTCACTGACACAAATGGAAGCTGTTTTTCTGGTGAGAATCATCTGCGACTTTCTGTTCAAGGGATAATACATGTCTTCCCTTGAGGCCCTGATCACCCTCTTGCTAAGTTTAAGAAAAAAGAACACGTGAGATATGGGAATGTTCAGAAAGCTCCGGTTCTATCTATGGCCCTTGCTGGATTTGGACAGTGCCATTTCCACCATATTCTGTTGATTTCAGAATCTGCTCATCTTCAAAAGGCCAAGTTTCAATACCATATTGCAACAGCATGTGGAATAGGGGTTGTTGTAGCTGTCTTTAGAATCTATAATCTGTCACAGTGCTAGTTAGAAGTAGACAGATGGAGTGTATTGTAGCTAATTAACAAAATAAACACTTATGACGCACACATACACATGGACACACACAACCTGGATATTCTGTGAAAGTGTTTTTGTCTTGACTTTAGATATCAAGTTAATTATTATTGCTCCACATTTACTCAGTTTCTTCAATCAAAATATGGAAGCTGAGGTCATTTAACTCTTATAGAACTAGAAAGTGGGAAAACATTTGGCTAAATCTAGTGCCTGTTGATGACCAATCTCTCAATAGGAATGAAGTCAGTTTACTTCAGCACAGATAAAGTTACACATGAAAGGGAGTTTGCATGGTATCCAGCATCACAGACACAGAAAAAACTTCTTTATAAGCAAGACAGACAGATCTCCCTATTTCAGAGACTGCAGACAGAGAAAACTTTAGAGTTGTATTCAAATAGGAAAAAAAATCTTATGGAGAGAAAATCTTAATAAGTCATAAAAAATCTGTTAGAGTTGGCATTAAATACTAATGTTACTAATCCATTAACACAGATATCTTTCCATTTTTAGTGCCTTTCTTTATGTTTCCTTTTTACAGAGAATTGATATTTTCACTGTAGAGGTCTTGCACGTCCTTGGTTCTGTTTATCCCAAGATATTTTCTTTTCTTTGATGCTATTGCAAATGGGAGTTTCCATGATCTCTTTCTCTGTGTGTTTTTTGTTGGTGTATAAAAAAGGCTACTGAATTTTGTAAGTTGGTTTTGTACCCTGCCACTTTGCTGAAGCTGTTGATTGTTTCTAGAAGTTTTCTTATGAAATATTTTGGATGTTTTATATATAGTATTATATCTTTTGCAAATGGGGATAATTTGACTTCTTTTCTTATTTTAGCCCCTTAATTTTCTTCTCTTGCCTTATTGCTGTGGCTAGTGCTTTGAATACCATGTTGAAAAGAAGAGGGGATATTGGAAAGTCCTGTCTTATTCCCAATATTATTAATGGGTTGTCTTGAGTTTATCTCCATTTAGGATAATGTTGGATATGAGTTTGTCATATATACCCTTTATTATGTTGATATCTGGTCTTTCCTGTTCTACTCTCTAGGACATTTATCAAGAAATCATGTTGGATTGTCAAAGGCTTTTTTAATTCATATATTGAGATGATCGTGTGATTTTTGTTTTTTAAATCTTTTTGTATGGTATATTATTTACTGACTTGCCTATGTCAAACCAACCTTGCCTTTCATGAATAAAGCCAACTTGACCATGTTGGATGATTTTCCTATATGTGCCTGTATTTAGTTTGTTAGCATTTTCTTTAATATTTTTGCGTCTATGTACACCAGGAATACAGGCCCATAATTTTGTTTTTTTGGTTATGACTTTACCTGGTTTGGAATATTAGAGTAATTTCATGTAATGGAATATTAGAGTAATTTCATGTAATGAGATTGTGGGTACTCCTTTTTCTTTTTCTTTTTTTTAATTTAGGGTGGAGGATAAGCTATATTAGTAAATTTTCAGGACTTGAAGCCAATATGCAACAACAGTACTGTTTCTACACATTGATGGGTATATACCCTCAAATAAACTTCAGATTATATATTTGCAATTGAAGCAACTACCACAGAAATACATAATTTTAAACTTATTTAGAAATCAAAAGACTTATATACCAAAATATATACAATCTTTATGAAAGAGTAGAGGAAGATATAAATTAATAGAAAGATATTTGTAGCTTGGGGTATTAATTCTGTTTATATCTATTCTATCTGAAGTTATAGGCAGATTCAGTGAAATCGATCAAGGATTCTATGCCATGGTTTTACAGAAAAAGAGATACATACAAGAGATACATAAATTTGCATTGGATCACAAAATCAATATGTCAAAACAATTCCAGGCAAAAAGAAGTTAGTATCTTTCATTTCACACTGTCTGATTTCCAAATACGTGACAAAGCCATAGTGATCAAAATACCAGGGCACTGATTTAAAATGGAAACAAGACCTGAAAAGAAGGCCAAGTGGTCACAGCCAATTGTCATTTGACACAATGTCAGGAATACTCAGGAAAAAGGGAGGCTGTGTAGCAAATGGAGCTTAAAAATTAGCATACACATGAAGGAAGTTGTCCTGATCTTACAGAATACACAAAAGTCATCTCAAAATGAGTTAAAACACTCAAATTGTAAAAACTGAAACTACTAGAAGAGAACATAGGAAATATAGTCTAAAATGTTCCTTGGATTAAAAAAAAAGTTATTCAGCTATGCCTCTAAAACTCAGGTCAAGAAGGATAAAATGAGTAATTGAATTAAGTTTCTGAATAACAATATAAATTATGGAGATCACTGATGTGGGATTCCCCTCTGTATGCTGTGAATATATTTTATTACCATTAGTTAATAAAGAAGCTGCTTTGGCCTATGGCAGGGCAGAATATAGCCAGGCTGAAAGATATACAAAGAGAGTATAAGCAGAGTCAAAGAGACTCCATATATCTGCTGAAGAAGAGAGACAAACGCTGAAACCATACCAGTATACCACAGCCTTGTGGTGATACACAGAATAATAGAAATGGGTTAATTTAAGATGTANGAAGCTGCTTTGGCCTATGGCAGGGCAGAATATAGCCAGGCTGAAAGATATACAAAGAGAGTATAAGCAGAGTCAAAGAGACTCCATATATCTGCTGAAGAAGAGAGACAAACGCTGAAACCATACCAGTATACCACAGCCTTGTGGTGATACACAGAATAATAGAAATGGGTTAATTTAAGATGTAAGAGTTAATTAGTAAGAATCCTGAGCCAAACAGTGATGGAATTAATATAGTATCTGTGATTATTCGGGTCTGGGCATCCAGGAAACAAAAGAGCAGTCTCTGTTTACAGATGAAATGCATAGATGATCTACAGAGTTAAAAGAAGATTTGTAACCCATATGTCTAAAAAGGTGTTGACACTCAAAGATGTAACAGCCCCTGCCAAGGAGGATGGGGAAATGGTCCCCAATTCCAGAGAAAGATGCTCAATCTCACCCACCCTGGGGAAATGCCCTTGAGACCCTTAGTAAGAAATCACCTCAGAGCTCATTTATAAAATGCTAAAAGGTTTCAAGAACTGGCAGGGATGCAGAAAACAGGGAACCATTGATGATGGCTTGGTATGAACATAATTTAGTAAAGGGAACCATTGATGATGGCTGGTATGAACATAATTTAGTAAAGGGAACCATTGATGATGGCTGGTATGAACATAATTTAGTACTGGGAACCATTGATGATGGCTGGTATGAACATAATTTAGTACAGGGAACCATTGATGATGGCTTGGTATGAACATAATTTAGTACAGGGAACCATTGATGATGGCT
>LOJH01030702.1:0-17036 GCA_001685095.1 Ellobius talpinus | reverse complement strand
CTATGGTGATATGCAAAATATTCATCAGTGTGGCTATAGGATAGGGCCAGTTCCACCCCCATATTCTGTTCAGTCTTCACTTCCTTTCTTTATACTTTGTATCTCTGTGCACCCCTTTCAGTGAAAATCTCTAATAGGAATTCTTTTTGTTATGTGTAAAACACAAACAACTCTGCATTTATGCCTTCCTTCATGAATACAGGGGTCTGTAGAGGCACAGAAAACTGTAAGACCGAGCTCATACCTGTAGGGAAAGACTGGCTATAGTTTTCTTTATGTATTTTCATATCCCAATTCTTTTATGCTGAATATGATTTGTATATTTTTAAAGTTAAAAACATTAGAATATGGTAGAAAATGAAATACTCTGACCATTGGTTTATCAAATCAGTACCAGATCTTTGTGTATTCTGATCATGTTTCTGTGAGGTCTTCTTCAAGAGAACCATTTTATGAGATGATGTTACCATGGCAGCATGCAAGTAGTCCCTTTCTTTAGCTGTTAAAATGGAGGAGTCCTCCCATTCTGAACTCAAGTTTCAGCTGTTCTGGGCTTTAAATGTTGTCGTCTACTTGACATTAGAAAGTCTCCTTCCCACGATGAAATGTAGCATCTGCCTTTATGCAAGACTTAAGCGAGAGGGTCAAGAAGTCATAGACTGCACTCACTGACTTGGGGAGGAGGGTTGTGTGCTCTTTCGGCCTTTATAAGTGTGAGGACGGCTTCAGAGGCACTGCAAGCCTCTGGGCGTGGATGGAAGTGCAGCGTACAGTCTAGGCTTCCTCCAGAGCGCCCAGCTTTCAAAGGACCACAGAGAAAATCAGATTTCTAAGGAAACTGCAGCCAGTGCCACTGACCTGGAGTCACTGTCTCCGAGGTTCTGGTAGCTGCTCAACAGCAGAATTCTGGTTTCTGTTTACACAGAACTTCAGTGAGTCAATTAATCCAGGCTGTTCTTTCATTTCCAGAACACTGGGTTTGGGTTCTTGTTTTATCTTGAACTTAAATTAAATTGTTTTCTGCTACTACTACATCTCAACCTACAGATTGCATGTAGTCCAAATTAGCTTTTCCTGATAATTATTGCCAAGAGATTTCTTTATGAGAATGAAAGGTATCAAATCACTGCTGATATTAGAGCCCACCTGAGATTGTGCCTCCAAACTGGCCAGAACTCAGCAAAGCACAGACACTCTATGTGGCAGGTATTCAAACAGGGGCATTGTTTGCATTTGCCTCATTATGTTTAGGCTCCCCTTACTAGAGAATACCCGTGAATGCATCAATTGGAAGAATAAAATTCTGAGACTTCAATTAATAGGGGCAAGAATGCATGTATTTATTCCCATTCCCTTCAGAAATCACAACAATTCCAAAAGCAAAGCAATTTTAACAAGGCATAAATTCCTAAGATCAAGGAGAAAAGGAAATTGAAAAGTTGACAGGCAGCTGATTATAACTGACAGCTAACTGTCAAAATAGCTGCAGGAATTAAGGATGAATAAGAATAAAGATGTAGCTAAGAGAAGAGGGATTGAAATCACCCTCTACCCACAGCTCACAGAATGTTGGAATCTAAGCCTGTACTGCCCAAGTAGACTAGTGGATTCCTATCTGAAGACTTTCATCAGACCAAGAGAAAGATAAATAGTACTGTCTTGGGGTTTTTAATTCAGTGGTCCAGTGAACAAGATAGTTGTTGCCTGTTGTCTGAGTTTTCTGTCCTGCCCGGTTCCAGCAATCATTAAGTCCCAAAGAAATCACACAGAGTTCTACATTAGTTATAAACTGATTGGCCCATTAGCTCAGGCTTCTTATTAACTCCTATAACTTATATTAGCCCATTATTCTTATCTGTGTTAGCCACAGATGGCTCAGTACCTTTTTTCAGCGAGGCAGTCACATCTTGCTTGTTCTGTGGCGGGGTCACAACTGCAGAGGAATGGGCTTTTTCTTCCCAAAATTTTGCCCTCATCGACCCACCTCTCCTTCCTGGCTGGTTGTCCCGCCTATACTTTGCCTGGCTACTGGCCAATCAGCATTTATTTAAAATATAATTGACAGAATACNCATTAGCTCAGGCTTCTTATTAACTCCTATAACTTATATTAGCCCATTATTCTTATCTGTGTTAGCCACAGATGGCTCAGTACCTTTTTTCAGCGAGGCAGTCACATCTTGCTTGTTCTGTGGCGGGGTCACAACTGCAGAGGAATGGGCTTTTTCTTCCCAAAATTTTGCCCTCATCGACCCACCTCTCCTTCCTGGCTGGTTGTCCCGCCTATACTTTGCCTGGCTACTGGCCAATCAGCATTTATTTAAAATATAATTGACAGAATACAGACCATTCTCCCATACCAGTTGCTGTGAGAAGCTATAGCGTGCATTGTCAGACAGTTGGGATCATGTCTGGTTTCCACTGTCTGGACACCACTAGCATCTCCCTCTCTGTCAGTACTATCCCAGTATCTTTCCTCTGATGGAGAACCCTGGCTTTTCACTGAAGCTCAAAGCCAGCGGTTCCATTCATACCCATTTCCAGCCACTTTCTTAGTGCTTTAAATACTTTCAGGCAATGAGGGGACACAGATATTGGAGAAGTAAAGCCATTTATGTATAATGTGGAGTTCGAAGTAAACTTAAAATTAGAGACAGAAAAGACTGCAGCAAAAGATAAGTAAACCTCAAAATTTATCATTCTCACGGCTAACAACATGGCTCAACATGGTAGAGTGCTTGCTGAAGATGCATGAGGACTGAATTCAGAGCCAGAGTACCCATGTAGAGATCCAGGTGTGCTGACATGTACCTATAATCTCAGTGCTGGAGCTATGACAATATGCTCCCCAGTGCTTACCATCTAACTAGTGCAGCCAAGTCAGTGAACTCCAGGTTCAGTGAGACCCTGTCTTAACACAAGGTGGATGCTGTTTGAGAAAGATATCTCTGTGACCTCTGGCCTTCACGTACATGCATATGTACACACGCATGCGCGCGCGCGCGCGTGCACACACACACACACACATATCCACCACATAAATGTTTTTAAAAAAGAAAAAGAAAAAATCTCCATAGGAAGAGAAAATTCATTGTAAATGAATTCTTAGAAAAGAGCAGTGTAATTTCAGGAACAAAAAGTACAACAAAAATAGAAGAAAAAATTGAGGAAATTTCCAAGAAAGTAGAGCAAAGAGATGCAGAATTAAAGAAAAGACAAAGATCAGCAGGCTGAATCAGTTAAGATCCATGTAAGAAATCCTGGGAGGAAACAACAGAACAAGAGAAAGTGAAGATGTGAAAGAAACCATCAGAAATAAGCCGCAGGCCTTTTCCCAGAATGGAGGCAGGCAAGATTTTCTCTGAATTGAAATGGCCCTCCGAGTTTCAGCTCCATTGATAAAGCAGATGATTCGCACTAACGCGTGCCATTGTGAAATCTTAGAACAGAGGAGACCAAAAGGGGATTAAAAAGAATTGGAGGAAAAATCTGTAACGAGACGGGAACACAAGTTCTAGAAACCCAGCTCTCTGGAGGCTGAACCAGTAAGGGCTCCAAGCTTGCAAGCCCAACCTGAACACATTTGTGAGGTTCTGTCTCAAAATAAAACATAAAAGGAGGGTAGAGGATGGGAGCAATGGTAGAGCTCTTGCCTGATAAACCCAAGGACCTTGCTCTGAAATAGGTATATGTTAATCCCACGTCTTCGTGCAGCTGAACAAAATAAACACTGCTTTACGCATTAGTTTGGGGTCGTGGTTTGGGGCTTAGCCATTTCCCAGCTGTAAGATTTAAGCAGGTCACTTAATCTCTCTAAATCCCAGGTTGATAATCAGTGAAATCAAGAATTTTATTCACTAAACGAACAGGAGCCTGTCCCTACGCCCTGGTGGATTGGAAAGGCACAATCCTTCATGTCAAATCCAAGGACAGAAGTCATCAGGAAGCTGGGTGTGTACAGAGTGTGGGAGAAGGGTGTTGGCTTACTTTCTGTATTGCTGAGACAAAATGCTTGACCAAAGTGATCGGAGAAAGAGTTTATTTGGGTCACAGGTCTCCAGTGCATTGCAGGAAAGTCACGGAGGCAGGAGTGGACTGGTCACATTGTGTCTACAGTCCCAGTCAGGATGACTGACGCCCAGCTAGCAATCTTCTTTTATGACAGTTTGAGACTCTAGTCATGGAATGGCATTGTCTACATTTATGATGTGCCTTCACACCTCGTTAAATTAATCTATAAAAGTCATTACAGACTTTTATACAGACATGCTCATAGTGATTCTCAATCCTATCGAGTTGACAAGAGGCAAAAAGCATCAGAGACTAGCCTTTATGGAGCACTTCCTATGTATTAAGCAATATGTCATGCACTCAAGCCAGTTATATTATTGGCCTTCTAACTGGAGAAATTAGCACTCAAAAAAGCAGTAATTTCACTCTAGAAATAACGGAATGGAAAGATTTAGGCTTAAATCTATCACGTTAATATTTCATTTTCTCTTCAAAAACAGACACCTCCCTAAAGGGTACTAGACCTACATAAGGAAGAGGATAGGGGCAGCAAAGATTCCCAGAAAAGGCCATTCCAGGGGGAAGGATATGTAGATTTTACTGGCCATGGAGAAATCTGGACACAAAACCTTTCTCTTCCATCAGTGTCTTAGCACTGCCCTATTTATGAAGCTTCACTCTGTAAATCTTTGAGCATCTATTCCATGCCAGGGACTGTACTAGGCACTGATGTATACAAAAGTAAAATGAAAGCAGAGCAAGAGAAACAAAATAAAACTGTGCATCAGAGAAGCTTTTAGCATCACAGTGAGAGGTGTTCCTGTAGATCATGAAAAGTGATAAGCTAGAAGGAGCACCTGGCAGAAGGGAGCCATGGCCGGAGAAAGATGGGAGCAGGGGAGTCTTCTCAGACGTGCACCAGGATTGAACCTAGAGGAGCAGGCGGGGTGCGGAGACAGCTGCAGGAAAGAGTTACCAAGCATCAGACACGATGGCCTGGGCCACAAGCACCATGGTGAATCAGGGGAGAGCAGCTATCTCAGTCCAGTCAGAGTGTAGAGGAGGATCTGGAAGAGATGAACCAGCTTATGTAAGGATTCAAGTCCTGGAGAGATTGAGTTCTTAAGGTGTATATTAATATGAAAAGAAAGGGTGAGGCTTGCAATGCATGCTCAGGGCAGTATGAACAGTGCATTAGAAGGAGGGAGGCTGGAAGCAAGGAGGTCAGCAAGGAGGCTAGTGAATTATTCACAGGAAAATGCTATGTGACCTGAACCAGGTAGTGCTAGAGATGAAGAAAGACAGATGGATTTGAGGCTATACAAAAGCACTTAGCTCCCAACCATGCCTACTTTGTTTCTGCTAAGATTTCTGCCCAGATCTTCATTACAGGACATGCTCTGGAACTTGAGAGAGGACAGTAGACCCATCTGCAGAATAAGCGTGTTCATTGTGTGCCCTCATTAATGCTATAGATCCCATTAAAGTTATAAAAAGAGGTTTAGGGACAATGAGCCAGAGACTGCCAGAGGAAAAGAACAGGGATGGGCATTCTTGGCAGACATGGCCCACGGGAATGTGGGAAGGAACAGTGCACCAGGTTTTGAAGCTATAGGAAGCTCTTTATGGTAAGAATTAAGGCAGTGTAGAAACAGGAGAGGCGAGTAGACAAGAGAGGGTAGATATGGCCAAATCCTAAGGAACTCCCTGTATATGGTCCAAACTACTCATGGGACTTCAAAGACTACTAGAGAATGGCAAATAGTTTGGCCAGAGCTCACTATAAAAATGTCATCCCTTTAGTAGTTTCAAAGAGAACTCAGGAGATAAATATGTACTTTTGGAGGGTTTATATCAAATAAGTTATGAAGGAAGAAGGGAAATGGAGAGGGGAGTGCTTTTAGAGATACTTTGGAGGTAGATGGGTCATCATGGTTTGATGAATGGGTTAAAAAATATGAATGGATTCCTAGGCCTTAGTTTGAGGAGCTAGGTTATATTTTTAAGTTAGTCCTTCATAAAAAATAAACCAAGGAAGGATGATAGTGGATCAGTCAGAGCCACACAGGAACCGGGTGACTCAGTTGTGATTTCTGAAGAGAGTTTTCAATGAATGAAAGATGTATAGAAGTCAACAAGAGATAGATGCTCAGACACCCAAGGTGCAACAGCAGTGGGAAGACATTACTACCTGACAGTTTGAAGACACAGGAAGAAAAATAAAATTACCAGAATGTTGTGAGGTTCGATGGGCATGGCAGAAACTGTAGCCACAGAGATTCACTGGGAACATCACGAAGCAGGGAGGAGTCACTGCCTGACCTCATGGTCCTTCTACCCTTTCATCTGTTGCTAGGACACTATACTGGCTAAACCTGAATGCAGTCTCAAAGAAGTCATCAGTAAAGAGCAGCATCCCAAGGTGTTGAACCAAGTACATAATGGGGAAGAGAGGCTACGGAGGACAAGCAAATAGGAGAGGATTTTAAAAGCGAACACTTAATCCTGTCAATATTTTGACATCTAGATGTCTGTGAGGGAGAGATGAAGCTCAGCAGTGCGCTCAGCTCTGAATAAATCTTTGGGTATTATTGCTAAGTTTAGTGATGTCCAATAGTTCCTTCTCAAGGATTCTTAGGAGAATTAGGTAAGATATCAATCCTTTAAAAAGTGCTTGGGGATTAAGTACACATCTTGTATTCCATTGAGAAATTACAACAATGCCTATAGTGTGTACCTTTCAGTAGGAGTATGGGAGCTCGTATATTTCTTCAATAGTTGGCAAGATGCATGAAGTACTGTGGAAGAGGGAGCAAAGCAACAAGCCATCTCTGTGGTTTCTTTTGTGATGGGAGTCTTGCTCTATGGTCCAGGTGAGCCTTGAAGTCCAAATTTTCTTGAATGCTTAATTGCAGGCATCAGCTTAACGGTCCATCCAACCCTCTCTTAACACAGACTACTCTCTCCAGATCTTTGTCATATTCAACACCCCTTCACATGCACATATACTTCTGCTTTGGGGTAATTTATTTTCTCTATTTTTTAATCTTTAAAGATGCTATCTAATGACATACGTAATTATCAATACTATCACTTTGACTATAGTCCTCGGAATGAAGTGTAAGTTAGTAGCCTAAGGCTTGCCTAGAAACAATGTGTGCATATGCCTATATATGTGTGTCTCTTATAGACATGTGCAGTATTGGAGATGAAATTAAGGGCCTGAACACTCTATCGCTGAGCCCTATATCTAACTGGAATATACTTTGAATGAAACCTATTCAGCATTATGCCTTCATCCAAGAAAATCTCCCCTGGTGCAACACCAGCTATGCACCTGGCAGTGTGAAGTGCCCCAGACTGCACTGTGGCTCTTCATGCACCTGGAAGGTCATGTGACAGCACTGCCTGCTGCTACTGTCCTTTTGGCACTTGCTGACTCATGATTGCGATTTTTTCCCCTCTGGAGCTGGTGAAAGTATTTATAAGTATCCTCAGTAGTGGCAAATACATCTCCTGAGGAGAAGATTGATTTTGTATATAACTAGAATCCATTTGGGCATTACTGGTCAGCATGAAGAACCTTCTCAACTTGTAACTCATAGAAGGTAGAAGGAATGTGGACCCGACCTCACAGTTACTGCTATGCAATGCAGGGGCAAGTCATTTTATTTTTATCTTTTTTAAAATTTAGATCTATTAAAGCATGTATTTTCAGAATCTACTAATGTAAATCCATTTGGGTAACCAAGCTGGCTCATATAACCTGTAGTAAAGAAACAAGGTGACTTGTTGTTTTGTTTTTTCGAGACAAGGTTTCTCTGTGTAGTAGCCCTGGCTGTCCTGGAACTCACTATGTACACAAGGCTGGCCTCAAACTCACAGAGATCCTCCTGCCTCTGCCTCCCAAGTGCTGGGATTTAAGGCATGCACCACCACCGCCCTGCTACAAAATAGCTATTTTAAGTGATGAGGATTCGGCTTATCTACTAGCAAGAGCTCTGAAGATAGCCCCCAAATAGGAAACTCAGAAACACTCTTAAGTTATGGCACCACGCTTGGAGCAAGTGTGTGTTTTCTTAAAGACACAACTTTCATTTATTCTCTTGAGGATTATTTGTTAATAGCCATGTTAGTCCTATTTGGTAGTTGAACTCTTTAGTCCTATATAACAGTTTGCTGCATCTTTCAATAAATCTTAAGACACTGCCAAATATTAATGTCACAGCACATTTCTTCCTATAAAGATGCCCATCCTCCACCTAGAACTCACTCTAGACTTTGCAGACCTATAGAATAGAGGCAAACTTGAACTTTATTTGGAGGGATAGAAAACAGAGAGAAAGAACACAGAAACCTGAACTCTTTAATTGGGGTGGCCATTCTTACTGGGTTTTGAATTTATAGATACCAGAGAGCTGACTTCAATGATTTGTCTACTGTGGGTAAAGATGAACAAGTTTGAATGTGGCATCACAATGGGCAATTGCTGCTAATATGTATCCACTTGTGCTTTACGTTGGCCATTGGAATGGGGGTCTATTTGTTTCCTACGTAAATAAACAACATTGCAAACCTGGGATGTTTTCTGAGAAGTCATCTGACTCGTTTACCTGGTGGAAGATGTAATCATGTGTTAGATATAGAGATGTGCTTCTCTGCCATAGACATGGTCTTTGAAGGAAGACAGGTGTGTGCATGAGGATCCACACTGAGTCGAACCAGCTGGACCTGCAGTAATGGTAGCCCACTCCTTCCTTGACTCTGTTCTTGCTCACTCTCTGTGGTGGTCAGAATGCCCTGTATACAAGCATAAGCTCAAACATTTGGCTAGAAGATGACACTGTTTGGGAAAGTTGTGGGACCTTTGTGAGGCATAGCCTTGCTGTGGAAACTTTGGGAGATATAGTAGTCACTGATTTGGGAAGGGGATGCATTTTTTAGATAAGTACCACTTCTCATCTATTCTCAGTTTCCTGACTGAGGAAAGTCACATACATCTACACATCATTATTTTTAATTTTAAAGAATAAAAAATAGTAAAGAATAATAAGCAAAGTGACCATCCAGCCTAGAGATCCTGTCATCATGTCTCTCTCAGCATGACGAACGAGACCTGGGAGCAGCAAAATGAACATGCTCTCCTTAACTTGCTCCTTGTCAGCTATTTGATGACAGAAACTAGAAAGAAATGCATCTCTCCACCCGAGTCTCACTGAAATGCAAATAGAGCACCCCACTGAATTTTAGTGAACAAACCTACCAGGGTCTGGAGAGAATGCTCAGGGCTTAAGAGTGTGTGCTACTCTTACAGAAGAGCCAAGTAATTCCCAGCATCCATTTGGGGTACCTCACAATCACCTGTGACCTCAGATCCAAGGCATTTGATACCCTCTTTCTGGCCTCTGAGGGTGGTACACTCACATGCACATACCCACAGAGACACATACATTTACACATAATTATTTTTTAATCTTAAAGAGTAAACTCGATTGTATCCCTCCTTTCTTACATGCCTTCAAATGATGTGTATGACTGCTAATGAAGACATGTAAGCTTTTTTAGCCTAGCATATTAAATTCTGCTTGAATTAATGCCTACCTGTTTCCCCAGTCTTGTCTCAAGCCTCTCTCTGGTTGCTAAGCCATGGAGACTACCTAGCTCTTTAAATATGTTGATGTATCTTACCTGAGGTCTGTTCTGTTGTTTCTCCAGCTCAGAATGCTGCTTTCTTCCTTGTCCGCTTGAGTTTCATTTACTGCTCCTTTAGATCCCAGCTATAGGGCATCTTTCACCACCCAATCTTCCCCACAGAGATGGTCAGCCTCTTCCTGCTCCATCACACATCATGGGCTGTATATCTCAAAGCTATCACTTAATAGTTTTTTAAACCACAGTTTTAAACATAAACTTTGGCATTCGAGATTATTTGAGTCATTGCTATTTAGTTAAAATGCAGATGTCTCTTCTACTAGATTTTAAATTCAATGAAGTCAGAGACTTTGTTGCTCTGTTCACTGTGATCTCTTCCTGGCACACAGACATCAATGAGTAAGTCTCATTGAACAAATGCCTGAATGAGAAGGCCAGAAATCTGCGTGGGCAGAGATCAAGTATTAGTGATTTGGGAGAATGAGGTTGAATCCGTGAATATAGACACATAATAGACATTTGTGAACATCTATTGATTGTTAAAACTATGCCCCTGAGAAATGGGGGTAGGAAGAAAGGTTATTAGTTAGCAGAGTGAATACTATGCTATTTATCCATCAGTCGCCTTCCATCAATTTTTGTTCATTCTGATGCCTACTCAACCAAACAACTTCACAATAATATAATCCAGGCATGTGGCTCTCTGATTATCTTGTTCTAGAGATGTGAGAGAAATTAGAGAGCAAAGTGACTAGCTCAATTGAGTCCCTCTCTTACATCAGTTATAACAGATCAATCAAGAATATAAACTATATTTGGGGCATTTTAAAATGGAGTTACACTTTTGATAGACGTTTCTATGCTATAGTTGCTAGGCAGCAAAATTATAATTTTATTATCAGCAGTAACGTATTTGATTTATATTTCTTACCTTAGTGAACAACAATCCCACCTCTGCATGAAACAGAATAACTTAATTGTTGCCTTCATGAGAGAAACAGCAATGCTGGCGAAGAAAATTCATGGACTGTTCTTGTGCTCTGAATAAAAGATGTAATCGGATGCGATCATTTCATTAATACACACATGGCCCTGTAATAGAAATACTGGGGAGCAGATGGCCAGGAGTGGACTGAGATGAAATGAGATGGGTGTTTTCACTACTAGCAGCTAAGTACTTAGCCTGTGTGGATTATATTAAGCACTTACAGACCACATGAACACATTTCAGAATGAAATTCTGGCTTTGTGTCCAGTAGCAGCCATTCCTACCATGAGGAAAAAGCCACTTCACTGAGTTTGTTAAAAGCTATCACTACTCTGCAGTTAATAGTGTATATTATTGCAGTAGGGTTCGGATGTGACTGCATATTGGAGTCAGAATAAGCTAAATACAAATGCATAGATGTCACTTCCAGGGATGCTGAATTAATTGGTCTGGAGGACAGCTTGGGCACAACTGAGTTTTAAAACTCCCTGGTGATTTTAAGATGTAGCAAATATAAGAATCATTGCATTTGTGTAATTCCCATATTTTCACACATTGGACCCTTTATAGATCAATAAATGAAGCAAGTGCTTTTGTGGTATACCATTTGGAAAGGCTTAGATATCCCTCGCTCCCAAATAGCCATTCGCTTCTTAAAGCATAGCATTTGAACAGCTACCTAAAAACATTCATTTCTTTGGATGAAGGCTTTGCAACTTAAATAAGGCTAATTCCTCTGAGAGGGATAATACATTAAGTGGTTATCAGTTATTAACACCCTGTGTGAGTTCCTTTATCGGATTACTTTCCTTTGTGGTGGTGGAGTAAGGGGTGGGAGTGGGTGAAGTGTGGTGAAGGAAGACTCAGGGATCAACAGGATATGGTATCAAGGTGAATCCCAAACATGGGGGGTACTAGTCCAGTCTATAATAAGGATCAGTTTGACTATGAGTCTATACCAAGGGTCTCAACCTTCCTAAGGCTACAACCCTTTAATACAACTCTCTATGTTGTGGTGGACCCCAACTAGAGACTTATTTTGCTGCTATTTCATAAGTATAATGTTGCTGCTATGGATCATAATGTAAATATCTGTTGTGAAGAATATCTGATAAGTGATCCCCTTAAAGGGGTCACAATGCACAGGTTGCGAACCGCTGGATTAGACTAAACATGAGCTGAGTGGCAAGTGGCCTGTCGCTAGTCTCACTCATCAAGAAACAAGGGGCCCTCCATAGCAGTCTTTGCTGTGGGTGCCTAAGAGAGAGTAGAAGGCAGGTTGTTGTCAAATGCAACCTCTGACCTAAACAATGCTGAGTCTCTGGAATCCTGATGAAGCAGATATTGGCTGAACTTCTGGAAGTCAAGAAGCAGGCAGCCAGTAGAGTCCACATGGGGCTTGGACATAAGCTCCAGCTCTTAGAGATGCTTCCTCTGAGAACTCCTCCCTACCCCACCTTATCACACAGGAAGTTTCAATAAAGCGGCAGGAAGAACTCAACTCTTAGGTCTGACTTTCAGCATCACAGTCTGGTGTAAAAGAGGCAGAGGAAGAGGCAGGTGAATATGACAACCAAAAAATATTCTCCCAATTTGACCATTTCTCAATGGCAGGCCCTACCCACATGCATTTCCCCTGTAATTTCCTCATGTCTTTTATACAGACTGAAAACCCAGCAGGAAGTCTGGCTATATCCTGCGTGACTGGGGCTCTGGGTGGACAGTGACAAAGAGATCGTGGAGAGGCGGGGACCCAGACGCCAGGATGGCTCTTTGGCACTGTAGCTGAATAACTTCTGAATAGCTTCGACTTAAAAGAAATCTCTTCCTGCCGGTCTAATGAGCCTCCCTGGGAACTCCCAATGTGAATGAGAATCACGACTTGACATAAACGGGAAAGATTATGTGTCAGCAGGACTGATTTGATTCTTAATGGAGTGTTAGTTTATTTGCTGTGATTTCACACATCTGCCTTGGCCACAATGCCATATTGCGTTAATCCCTGAGACATTACTGCACAAGGTATATTTTTTTATATACAAGGTGAATAAGAAATGGAGAATTTGTACATTTTTTTTAAAGTACATACTCTTTTTTCAAAGGACTAGTAGGAGGAAGATGGTAGATTTGACCATCAGTTAGAAACACAGTATCTTGAGGCTAAGTCAGAGTTTGGAATTTGGGCTCATGGATGGCAACAGATTCTGGCCATATTTAGGGCTGTTTATGATCAGTAGGTTGAACAGCTTTATTCCCCTTTGAGACAGTAAATTTTGTGCATCTCTCAAGACAAGCGTTTCCCTAAAAATCTGGGCTGAGATTTAAACATATGGAAGAAACACAAAAGATAAAAAGGGAGACATCACTTTGCACCGAGTAAATTTCACTCGCCATTTATGTGCTTGTAAGTCTCCTAAGACAAGTTAGTTTTATCCCTTCAGAAGGCAATTTGATGTTCTCATTGGTGAACAGATGCATGCAGGCCACTGGGGGAAGAGAATCTCAGTGAACTCTGCTCGTGAATGAAATGTGAAAGACTTTGACCCTGAGACCAATCACAAACAGAATAGAGTCTTTTCCCATCACACAGATCCTGGGAGGCTGCAGATGTTCGTGCTTCCCAGGAGAGATGCATGCAGGGCTCTGATCAGCTTTCCAAGGCCACCTTGCTGCGGCTGCTGATGCTGCTGATGCTGCAGCCTAAGCTTTGCTGCTGCAGCAGTCCCTGGGTTAGTTTAGCAAGTGCCAGGACCACAGCGAGGAGGAAAAGAATGGAGAAGACAACAGCAGGGACCAATAGTTAGCAAGAAGGCTTTCTCCCGAGGAATCCAGGCCACCCCTAATGTGCTAAGAGTCCTACGTGCCAAACGGATCCCTTTTTCCTATCTGTCTTAAATACAATTACACCATAGAGGGGAAGTGAGATGACCTCCAATCAGGGAACATGTAACCCTCCCAGGTCACAAGAGCTAGCTGGCCTTCATGTCTTCACCATACTCCTCCAACAAATGTTTGCTTTCCACAGGGCTAAAAACACTGTGGAAAGCACCATGAGGAATACATGCCCTCTGTTCTCCCAATAGCAAATGTTCTAGTAAAGCAGAGGTCAAAAGAACAACATTCATTTTTACAAGTATGGAGCTTGGTGAGGTTTCAGTTACCAGATACTTGAAGCTGCATTGTTCACAAGTTCATGTAGGACCTATGGTTGAAGGAAATGAGGTTTCAAGTATATATAAAGATGAGCACACATCCAGATACACCCACATAGTAATATTTATCATTGTTAGTAACTCTACATTCCATTCCTGGCTCAGAATATTAATTCTACACCCTACCACACTCTTTGCTAGTCTTTGCAGCTTTTTCCTTCTAGCTGAGATAAAGCTTTTCCTGCTTGGTTAATGGGCATAGCTAGCTGCTAAGACAGGGATTCACAAAGAGAGCAAACCAGAAGTCATTGTGATTTAGACAGTCACAGGTACCTATGTCTCTATGATCCAAACCACTCTAAAGGTCAGGGTCTTCCCCATTTTACATTATGTCAGTCTTCCCAAAGACTCCAAACACCATATTTATCACTGTATGCTACAGAAACTATGCGGCATGAATTATGATCTCTATTCCCTAAGGATTTATGGTCCAGGAATAGGGCCAAAGCCAGGAGATCCACCTTCACTATAACATGTACAGTTCCTGTGAACTTTCGCTTACCAAGTCACAGATAGGTCTGTTTTCAGATCTGTGAAGAATGGGGAGAGGTTTCCTGATTTCCAGGTTTCATTCCTATACTAGCAAGCATGGAATGTAAATGTTATCCAAATTTTAGGTGACAAGAGTTTGACCCTTACTTCCACAGACTTTAATTTAGCAATCTGGTACGGCAGTTCGGTGTCTGTATTCTTAACCTACCCAGGCGGCCTACTGGACGCTAAGATTAATTCTTTGTGTCCTATATTTGATTATCATCTGAGGCCCTTTAGTCTTGTAGAATGAGCTTCAAATTAGAACTAATGGGAGGAACTTTGCAGTTGACTTAAATAAGTAGCTACAATCAGAGAGGAATTGAGAAGTCAGAGTCCAGCCAGATGAAATAATGCCCCTAGGAAACTCAGAGATGTCCAGCTGTACATAGAACCTCTTTATATTTAATGCAGAACAATCAATGCAAATTATTCATTGGAAATGGAGTAGATTTGGCTCAAAAGAGGAAGGGAAACATAGGTGTGCTAAACCACTTATGCATGATTTCTGAAAATAAAAATAGTTAAAAGTCGGATCTTTTCTGGATTTTGTAGTCCCAATCTTTGGAGTGACATTTGCATTTTATTTCTAGATACCTGCGCACCTCTTGCACATTCAGGCTTTTGACCTCTGAAAATAAGAAAGTTTGGAATTTAAAATAATGAAATTTAAATTGATGAATATTCTAAGGTTATTTCTTGTCCCATGGAAGCTTTATTGTCTATAATTTTGATTTCCTAACTGTATTTTAATGCAGTTTCACACAGAAATTAGGGTTTGTGCTTTTTCTGTCTATTGCAGTGCAGTAAACAACTAAAATTTTGATAAATAAAATAAAAACGCTTGTTTTTAAAATATGGTAAGAATAAGTTTTTGTAACATTAAAAATGTAATTAATATATCATAGGCTCTACGTAGAAGTGTTTTGAGTGTTTATATACCAATGGTAGATGTATGTCTTCCATGTGTCATATTGAAACATATTTAAAAATAATAAACTCTGATTAACAATTCCATCATAGCCTAGTGACTGAAATTTGCATTATACTCACTATCTATAAACGTTTGGCAAGACCTAAGCACAGAAGATGATTTTGAGTTATGTAGCTTATTAGGGGACATTTAAAGGTTGTTAATCAGATCGCCCTTGGTATTTTTCTCTCTATGTTTCTTTACTCCAAAAATGTCTGCCATAGATGAAACACAGGGACTCAAGGGAGCAAAGAGAATGTGCATCACGTTTGAGATGAGGGAATCACCATCCATCTGTTAGCCAACTGGAAAATTTTCTCTATATTTCTATTCTCGTGCATATTTTTCTGCCAGGAGGGTGAAGCCACCCCTGCCTTAACGGTAGCATTCCCTTTATACCCTCCATATTTCTCCATCTCTGGTGGATGCCTTTACTACTGCCCATGAAGATCCGCTTCCCTGGGCTAAAAGTGTTAGTCCCAAGAGACAACCTTGGTGCAGTCATCCCACAGATGCTCAAGCTTGTTTTCCATCTGTAAGCAGTATGCATGCGGAATGGGACGTGTGGGGACTCCAGGCTCTACTCTGCACCTTTCCTCCCAGTCTCGGGGCCACCAGGTACCCAAGTGAATCAATTGTTCTAGAATCAAAGCACATCCTAGTGTAACTTATATAATACACATATGTGTGTGCTCCCTGCGGGTAATTAAGGCTGCATTATATCCCTAAGACCAGCTAGCAACCCTTTCCCAGTCAGATTTTTGAAAGGACAAGTCCTTACTCACTGTGCTTTTGGTGTTTATGTGAAACACCCCCAACTTTGATGTCTCCTAAAACTGACCCTTAGCTAATTAGCAGCCTGCCGTGATTATTTCAATTTTCCTGGGACCAATTAAGTAGGCGCTGTAGAGGGAAGTGACAACAAAATGTAAGTTTAAAAAACCGGTTCTAGAATCTGCTCATTGAGGGAGGGAGAAAAGCAAAGGCTCAATAAGGAGAGAGTGTGTGTGGCGGGGTGTGTGTGTGTGTGTGTGTGTGTGTGATTGTGAGCTGCTGTTTCGCTAGATGAATACTGGGTCCTAAAATTCAGGATGGACCGTGCTAACCTGAAAAGTACCCCCTGCTCCCATCAGTTACGTGCAACTTGAAAACGCAGCCTCCTAATCCGTGCAGGGAGAAATGGGAATTCACCGTGGCCAGCCCACTGACTCGCTGCTAGGCACCTGTTTGGTTGGCAAATACTTTATACCCAGACCTTCACGCTCAGAATACCTCTACACCTTCAGTTAGGCGTCAACCAGCAGGTAGTCTCATCAGATCTTCCTCACTCCGGCACCTGATCAACTCACCGAAGCCAGGACCCTCTGCAGCACTCCCGCCGGAGGCTGTCCTCTCCCCGGTAAGGGCTAAGAAGAGCCCTTCCCCCAACCAGCACCACGATCTGGAAAAGGAATTTCACTGGTGCTTCGGAAGGCCCAGAGCTAAAGGTGAGGGACAGGCGGGGACCGGCTAAGCTACCTACTTGGGTCCCTCCTCACTCACCTACGAGTCTGCTCCTCCAGCGGGAGGACGGCGGCCAGGTGAGGTTACCTGGGAGCCCCAGAAGCCCCGAGGGGCGCTGCAGTCTTTGGTATCCCCAGCCCCGGCGCAGCAGGGGACTCCAGACCGTT
>LOJH01030701.1:0-17036 GCA_001685095.1 Ellobius talpinus | reverse complement strand
CCATCCATCCATCCATCCATCCATCCATCCATCTATCTATCCATCCATCCATCTATCCTGTATCTGTCATCTATCTTTCTGTCATTTATTAGTCATCTAACTTTCTATTTTTCATCTATGTATTGACCATCTATCTCTCTTGCTATTATATAATAAAACATATACATATCTAAAGGCTTCATCAATTTACAAAACAGCAGACTAAAGACATTTTAAACCACATTGCACCTTTCAGATATCTGAATACTCAATTAGTCTGCTTTATGTAACTGTTTTACACACACAGGGCTTCAGACATCAGCAAAAACAACATAGTTGTTCACTCTAGCCTTACCAGATAGTTGAACAACCTCTGTGCTAGCCATCAGAGGTTATTCCATTTTTTTCCTGCATATACAGCAATGGAAAAGATAGGCAGTTCTTCCTTATAATGAGGCAATACAGATCGTTCTATGTTTGTGAGTCCTTGCTTTTTGCTCCATCACATTACAGAGTAAATCTAATCTCTCTTCTCACTAACTAAAATAGCTTCAACTTTAAGTCTACAGATAATATGCCTAGTCCTCTATCTTGCATTACAGGTTCTTACAACCTTTAACTGTTGTTCAGATTCTCAAACCTGTTGAAGCCAGTCATCCAGAGCTGATCATACCTGACAAGTGAGGACTAAAGTCACCTTCCACCTTCTTTGGATCTGAAATAACAAAAGAAATAGTTTTAAGAGTTTTAAAAGAAACATTTTTCATATTACATAATGCATTTGGGGGAAAATGTTGGTGTTAGATTGACAGATGTCCTTCTGAGTTTTATGGTTCCCTTTATCTCTTACTCGAGTTTTCTCTAGAAAAACGTATGCTAAAATGTATATAGAAAAAGGAAAGAGCAGTCAGGAATAGCATCATGGCTCACGTGAAAATATATAAAGAACCACTCACTTTAAACAGCCTTTTAAAGGTTTTTCCCTTTAAATTATTAGATGGAGAATTGGGGGGAAATATAAAATAACACACATGACACATAAATTTCACATTTTTTCTTCTGTAATTTTTCTATTTTATATTTCCCCTTTGTTTAAACACATTTTATTATTTGTTCCTTTAAAGGTAGGTATTCTTTTTATCTTTTATTCCCTCAACCACAGTCTAATTATTTTTCAAAGTCAAGAAGTATTTTCCAGACTGACTGGACCACACTGCTGTTCTTTAACTTTCTCCTGATTTTTTTCGCCTGTGTTTTCCATTCCTTTCCCCTTCTGCTTTCTGGCAGGTCTTTCACTTTAAGGCCTGTTTTTAGCCACTTTCTTCACAGTTTCAAGCTAGATCAGGTTAGATGCTGTGCAGATCTGAGTTAAGAGGGTGAGTAAGCGTGTGCATTCTTTCTCATTGCTGGGAATGTGATGTCTTGCTCCCCTTAGGTTTATAAGTTTCCATGATGGAGCAAAGACAGAACAAATTAAGGGGCTATTTGCAGTAATATAATGGTTTCTGCAAACATGCATGGAGTGTTAATAAACAGGTAAATTAGCAAGGACATTGTCCTCGTTTACTTGCTGTTGCTGTTACCAAAAAGCAGCTTGGAGAGGAAATGGTTTATGTGGCTTACAGCCCATCACCCAGAGAAGCCCAGCAACAGCTCAAGGCAGGGGCCTGATGGAGAAATCATGGCAGAACTCTACTTACTGGCTTGCTTTCCCTGGTATCGTCAGACACCTTTCTTACATAGCCCATACCCACCTGCTCAGGGGTGACATGGCGCACAGTGTTAGCAATCATGAAAATGTTCCCTTAGGTATGCCCACAGAGCAATCTGATGGAGACAGTTGAAGTAAGGACCCCCTCCTCCAGGTATGTCTGGATTTGTGTCTAAGTGATAAAGTAACCAGCACAGCAACAGTTGTATAAAATGGCGCAGCCAGCTGAGCATGCTGGTACAAATCTAGGATACCTGCTCTCGCGAAGTGGATGATCACAAGAATGACCGGCCTGAACTAGATGAGACCCTGGTTTGTCGTTACTGTTGCCATCACTGTTTGTATATCATAGGGTCTTCTAAATAGACCATCTGAAAATAATCACACAGATTTAGTAATGAAAGACAAATCAATAACATTTCATATCTTTTGTATCTTTTATAGGAATAAAGGCGAAGAATGTGAAGTTCTCTGGGCCTTTAATGTACATCTTATTTACTAGGCTATGAAACTACAAGAAAACCTGGTTCAAAGCAGTCTCACAAAATTCTTAAATAGTTAGCCATGCTTTTTTAAAAATTTAGTGTTTTCCTAATCCTAATAGCTGCTTGTCTATCATCTTGACCTGACATGGGAAAGGGGCATCAGTTGTTTATTAGTTATGGCTCCTAACATGCCACAATGGCATAATTGCTCTGTTTAAGCCCTGCCTATTACTTTTATTGAAACATTATTAAATAGGACAAAAATATTTTAAGAGATGAATCTGACAGGTTTTTCCTATTGAGCAAAGCTCACGCGTTTAATGCTAGTGGCAGGTCTATCTAATTATTACCCTATGGAGTTGCCTGACAAGTAATGACAAGAATTACTATTTTATGGCACTGGCTCACCACATAATGTGATTAGCACGAGGTTTTGCTTAACAGAGATGATAAAGGGCAGAAAAGAAAAGAGAAACGGCACACAGCACTGACATCGTAAATAAGAGGAGCAAATCTCTGCAGACTCCTTGGACACTAAAAGGATATAAGCAATGCAAAGTGTAACTTTGTGACCACAAATACAATAACACTTATGAGGTGTATCAACTTGCAAAAAAATCTGCTAAAAATGACAGAGGAAAAAACAACATAATAGCTTGTACTTGTCAACGAACCTAAACACATAATTTAAATTTGAAGGCAGCAAGTATCAGGCGTACATGAGTTCGCTGCTAACTTCTTCCATATATTTGAAGAAAAAAAGTATATCAGTTCCCTACAACATTTCTCTAAAAGCAGAACCAGATGTATCCCTTCTATTTTACTCTGTGAAACTCAATATTGCTATAAGGTTAAAAAAAGATATTACAAGAACACAATCACAGAACAATATCTCTCCAGAACATATATTCAAAACATTTTTAGATAATAATATTTTCAGTTCAAATTCAACTTTTTGAAAAATACTGTAGCAAGCTAAGATTTATCCCATGTTTGCAACTCCAACATAAAAGACCAGTTTATATAATCTATCGTATCAACAGACTAGAGAAGATTATTAACAAAGTCTGGGAAAAAAAGGACATTTGACAAAATTCAACATTAGAGGTAAAACAGAAGAAAAGAAAAAATAGGGTGGCTGACATGGTATCTTTGGAGAGACATTAAATTCTTTTAGTGATTAAAATCACTAACAGGCAACATTTTCCTCTCTAATCACAGTTGCTTTTTCCCATCATTTCAACATGAACAAGGTCTAGCTGATGCAATAAGACATGAAAAGGAAATAAAATGTACGCAGCCATTGAGTAAAGAAAGTTTTCCCATTAAAGAAGACATAGCTATCTATGTAGAAAACACAGTAGATTTGACCAAAACCAAAAGCTCCACAATTTCCTTAATACCAATAAACAATAATAATCATAGAACAAAAGCTTAACATACAAAAGTCAATCATATTTCTAAAGAACAGCAATGAACATGGCAGAATTTGACATGTCTCAGAATAGCTAACATAGTGTTGAAAATAGGAAGAAATTCTCTTGAGAGACTAATTCTATACAACTCCAAGATTATCACCAACATACAATAGCCATGAACATAAAAGAGATATCATGGAACCATAAAAACATAGTCAACTGGTCTTCAACAAGGAAGTAAAGAGAATATAAAGTCAACAAATTCAAGATAAAGTACTAGAGTAATTTGATGTCTGTGTGTAAATTGTAAACCTAGACCATAACCTATACTCTTTACAAACTTAAACACAAGAGATTAGAAACTTAAATATAAGACACAAGCCATAGACTAAGAAATTATTTGCTCTAATTACATCCTCTGAAATATATTCTTGTGGTTTAAATGTGAAATTTTCTTCCACAGGCTAGTGCATTAAACACTGGTGTTTCTATTTGGGGGAGATTGTGGAAACATGAAATGGGATGTAATTTATAGGAATTGATCATTATGGCTGTGAAGGATATCTTTGCTTCTAGTTCATATCTAGTTCACATCATGTAAAAAAAGCTGTGGTAGATGACATCTCTGATCATTATGCCTTGCCACTGTGATGAAGAGTAGCAGCTCTTTAAAATCATGAGCCAAAGTAAGTGTAAGTGATTTCTGTCAGGTGTTTTGTTGATGTGGCCTGAAAAGTGACTAAGATGTTTATGAAGAACTCTTGTATAATATCACAATAAAAATTACTTGATTATAAAGTGGGCAGAAGATCTGGAAAGACATCTCTTCCAACAATAAAACACAGAGGACAAAGATTATGATATGTTCACCATCATAGTTGTTATATAAATTCAAATTAAAACAACCATGAGATACCAGTATTAGAAAATCTAAATTACCACAGTATTAAACCCTAAAGAGGACATGAAGCAACAGGAGCATTCATTGGTTGCTCGTAGAATTGTGAAATAATCCTGTCAACTTGGAAGGCAGTTTGACTCTTCCTAACAAACTTTAACAAGCTCTTAACATATAATCTAGCAATCATGTGCCTGGGAATTTGCTCCAATGGACTGAAGATAATGTTCATTCAGAAACTTGGACAGGAATGTTTATAGAAGTTTGATTTATAATTGTAGAAACTTGAAAGAAAGCAGAATGTTGATCACTAGGTGAAGAGGTGATGAACTATGGTCTATCCACATAATGGAGTAGTGTTCATTGCTAAAGGGATGCTAGCTATCAATGCATGAGCAAATGCAGAGGTGTCTTCTAAATGCACATTACTAGGAGAGATACACCAATCTGACCGTGGTAGAAAATGGGGGCTTTTTTAGCAGACTATACGATATATGATATGATGGTTGCAGGAATGTATAAGTTGATATTTCTTTCAACCCATAGACTGTATGGCACTAAGGCTTAACTCAAATGTAAAATATGGACTTGTGTGGCAAGATAGGACAATGTAGGAACACTGGCTGCAAAAAGTCTTGCATTCGGACACAAGGAGCTGATAGTGAGGGGGGCTGCGTATGTGAGGAGGCAGGAATCTGTTCCTTTTGCTCAGTTTGACTGTAAACCCCAAACTACTAGGCAAAATGAAGCCCATTTAACAGGAAAGAAAACCAAGCATGAACTCTTGATAGGCCTACAGCCTGAGTATATTTCAGTGGTACTGTAGACAAATACCAGGTTTGTCAGTGTTCAGGGATCCCAAGCAGGGTGAGGGTTGGGAGAGGAAGATCTCTGTGGTGATGGTAGCTACCTGGGTCAAGGTGTGACAGAGTAGCATAAAATGTACATACATGCAGCAAGGTCAATCTGGATTCAATACTTTAAGTGCACTATACTAATGTAATATAATATCATTGGGAAAACAGAAGAGCCATAAGTAAGGCTTGGCTGAGTAAGTTAATTATTATTATTATTATCATTGGTGTGTGTGTGATTTGTGTGCGTACAGGCATGTACGTATCACAGTGTGAGAGGACAACTTGTAGGGTCTCTCTTTCTCTAGACCAGTGGTTTTCCACCTTTCTAACGCTGCAACCCTTTAATACAGTTCCTCATGTTGTGGTGACCTCCAACCATAAGATTATTTTCACTGCTACTTTATAACTGTAAGTTTGCTACTGTTATGAACCACCCTGACGATATCTGATATGTAAGATATGTGATATGTTTCCCCTATGAGGGTTGCAACCCACAGGTTGAGAACCACTGCTCTAGACTATAAACCTTGGGAATTTAACGCAGGTTTTTAGGCTTATTTAACAAGCACTTTAGCCACTGAACCATTTTGTTGGCCTGACTGCTAATTTTTCAGCTAATTAATGTATTAAAGTAGTTTTTATTTATTATTGTTGTTATGACTTTTATGCTGGTCTGCCCTGTCACCTGGGTACCTGTCCCTTTAAGAGACAAGCTCTGCCCACTCCCATTCTCCCTCTGCCCATAGAGGCAAGCCCACCTTGGCCCCTTTCTCTCTCTCTCTCTCTGCCTGTCTTTCTTTTGAAGAGGCAGTGTTCCCTTCCCATCTTCCCCCTCTCTCTTTCTGTCCCTTTATTTCTATCTCTTTCCCTCCCCCCATGCTCCTCCTACTCTCCCATACCCTCCCAATACCTACTAAATAAACTCTCCATACCTCAATTCTCTCTGCATGACTTATCTACTTGCCCCTTGCCTGCTTTGGTCCCCCATTCACCATGGGACCCACTAAAGTCCCTCTCGCACCACAAATCATAACAATTATTGTTGTTGTTGTTGTTGTTATTGTGTGTTACCTGCCATGGCATGTGTGTGGAGATCAGAGGAGAGCTTGAGGGAATCACTTTCCTCCTTCCACCCACCATGTGCATTTTGGAAACTGAAACGTGACCCTGGTTTTTCAGGCTCAGTGCAGAGCCATCTAGCTGACCCCTGATTAATTTGGAATGTCTCTGAATCTGCAATTTTTAAGGATTGGGATGGGGCTAGAAGGTTTGGGATTGACACTGAGATGGGTTACTGGGGGAGTATCATGTTTATTAGGAAAGTTATTAACACTATCGACAGACAGACAAAAGCATGATTGGAGCTCTGGGGAGCATTAGGATCCCAGAACCTGAGAGAGACTCTGAAAGAAAGGAAATCAGGGCCCATATGGCAGAAACGGGGTTTCACGTTATATCTTTCTTAGGATGGGGGAAGTTTCAAAGCACAAGCTTCCAGCTAGGCTTTCTGATTCCAAAGAGGGAGGCAGGGAAGATGTGGGAGACAGTGTGGCACCTTGACTAGAAGTGATGTGGAAGGGCTCCCTGAGGAACATTGACTGGAAGGGCTGAGTGATTGGGATGCTGGCTCCCAGGGTTTCTCCCTTGAGTCGATCGGGAAAGTCTAACAGGCTGGCAAATCTTTTGGAGGAGTGCCAGTTCATTACTGCTGTACCCGGGACTCAGTGCTCAGGTCCTCCCATCGCCTGGCCCGGTGATGGAGCGGCACCTGGAACGGTGGCACAGTTCCTTCCCTCCACATTTCCACTGATTTGAGGAGACACTAATTTGTGTGTTCTCGTTCTTTCCTCCCCTTTCTCCTCCTCCTCGTCTCCGGAGGAAAACTAGGTTTTACCTTCATTCTCACAGATTTACCTTATCGAACAGGCTGATGGGCTGCAGAAATCACATGGTTTGGAGCCACGATTCCTAGGATAGTGGGAAAGAAACATTAAAATTTGATGGAGAACACAACAGCCAATCCCAGAACCCAGTACTCAGAAAGCAAGCAAAGTCTCTAACACATAATTATTAACTAAACAAAGCAAGGCTGAAGCAGTGCTCAAAGAATTCCTGTTTGAAGTAGAGGCTAATCCTATAATTACTACTTCTCAGAGAAGTTCTGTGGATACGTGGGAGAAAGCCGTTAACTAAGTCACGGAACATTGCACTTCAAAGCTAGTCCTGTCAGGGATGTTTAGCGACGTCAAAACGTTCAAAAATTAAAGATGAGACTGGGGACAGAGCTTTCAAATGAAGCTCTGGAGGGAAGCAGAGAAAAGGGGACGTCCTTCTGTAGGAGCAGGTCCTTTCTTTTGTACCATGAAATGCACATTTCCTACCAGGAGCTGTCTGTGTTGCAGAGGGCCCTTCATTCTTTCCCTGCTTTCAAGGTGGGTTCTTTACATGAATCTACTACCCAGCCAGGGACAGCAGGCCTGAGATCACCAACTCTGTCATGCTGTTTGTCTTCTTAGAGTCCCACAATAGATTCCACAGTCACTTAACATAGGATTGCAGACCCCTGGCATGAAATACAAACCCAAGCCACTAAGTCTCCTCTGACTTCTCACCTCTCTCTTTCAAATTAAACCATTTAAACTCTAAAATTGCCTGCTGCTTTTAGAGGTTGTATGTTGCTTACATAGTTCTGTGGCCTGCTCAGACCCCTTGTTCTCTCTGGAGTCCTTTCCTCTCCTAACGCAAGCAGGTACTTGGTCTGAACATAGCTACCTCCTTCCCTGTGTTCCTGACACATTGTGCTTCTGATGTGGCTGAATGGGCTCAGCAGTCTCCTTCCACCATGTGGTTATGGGCATTCAACATAGGCAATGCGGCTTGACACAGGCCTTTACCCACAGGGTCATCTCATTGGCCCTCGCCTCTTATTTTTTATCAAGTCAAACTTCAGTCCTTTGGACTCCAGGAAACCTTAAAAATCGAATACATTTTCTAAAAAAGAAAATATATACTTTAGTCTAAGATTCTCCACATAGCTCTTAGAATATTATTCCTATGATATCTGAAATGGACTGTCAAGAGGCAGCTGAACTTGGAGACTAGTATGTTTGAAGCTTACTGCCACAGTTGACTTTGGTCTGTCTGCTAAAAATAAAGGTTCTTAAGTTATCAGCTGTCTGCCAAAGACTTGAAAAGATTGCAAAACTCCNGGATGTTCTTATTTGTTTGGAAAGAAGAAAAGACTAAGAAGGGTGAAACTTCTGCATAAGAGTAGAGGGTAAGCATTTGTGGTGGAACCAGATGCTCAGGAAGAGTAAAATGTATTGAAAGGAGGAAACACAGGCTCAGACAAACCTTGCTTATCAAGCTGTCTGCTTGCAAATTAGATGCAGGATGGTATTGTGCTCCTCTTAAGAAACATATAATACTGGAGGGCAGCAATCTTGCCCCTTGTTGCTAACACAGTATATAAAAGGATATAATACTCAGAAATACAATGTCCTGACCCATGCAAATTTTCTCTGTCATAATGTTAATTGTATATTGATATATTTGGATCCTAAGTATCCCACATCCATGTTCAATTTGCTAGATGTTTCTTCCCCAGGGTTCCTCTATTAGGATATAGAAGATATTTTGAGAAAGTCAATGGGCACATGCCCTTGATGTTACTAGTGGTACCTTGTATCCATCCTGTCTGTGATTTGTTCATTAACATTTAGGGCTTCATTCTTTCATGGATCCCCCTGATGTTGCAAACTATACTAGCTCCTAGGTCCCCAGAGGGCCCCAAAAATGTCTCTGCCCAGTTATAAACTGACATTTCTAAAATGTGACCCACAATAAAATTCCCATCTTCCCCAGTTGATTATCCAGACACTGGTTACAGGGACAGGAGGCTAAACAGCACAGAGCTAGGCAGAGATGAGAATATTTGTGATATTCTTGCTTTGATCAAAATAAACATGGGAATGTTATCTCCAGAGAAACTTTTCCACTGAAAAAGATGCCAAATTAAAACAATAAAGTTCTGCTTTCCTAGTTAGGAAAATTATTTTTAGGACAGGGACAAAAATCTCATAACTTTTAAAGGAACTGACCATCAAAACCATGAGCCCATGCATATAACCTGCCTGCTACTATCCTTGGAAACCTGAAATGACTGGGCAAGTTTCATTGCCAGGGAGATACCGGTCATAAGGTTTAAAGTTACACTGAAACAGGAAATATAAAACAAAATAAAACCCTGAAGCCCATCTTAATTAAACCCTATTAATTATAAAAATAAATTAATTCTAAATGAGCTGTCAACTTTAGCAGAAAATAAAGAGTGTTACAATCCCAACTTTAAGAAGATATAAATGATGTCAAGTCTTTTATCCAGTCCCAAGCCACAGTTCTCAGCTGCCTTGGGATGCTCAACAAAGCCTCTTTTTTGGTTGCGTGTAGGTTGAGGACTTCTGAACACAAAATTCAATTTGCTAGATTCACATATGTGTCATTCATCCAAATCAAGAGGTCAAAGAGAAGTATTTTTAAGCAAGGTTTCCTAGGGGGAGCACCTTAATTTGGTGTTTCATAAAAGATCAGGAGTGGCAGTGCGAGTTTGCAAACATTCTGATTTTACATGCATTTTTAATAACAAAAATCTTCCCGAGTAGTTACATCTTGTTAGCAATGGTACTTCCTCTCAAGTCCCCCGAGGGCTCTTTATTCTGGGAAAAGAATTTCAAGGCAATCCCCGGGCACTATTTAGGAGGAAGGACTGTATGATCTTCTACTTTAGTGTCAGTTCAAGTTAAAATATTTTATGGCGCTGTCAAAATTTGGTCAATAGCAAATAACTTATTGTCATAGTCTATTGCACTAACAAGTAAGTATTTGTCAATAACAATGCAAAAAACAGTTTTTCCGTCTCGCGTCCCTGTGGGAGTGAAGACGAGTCAGATGTCTACCGAAAGGGAAGAAGAGAGTCCACGATGAACAGGGGTTCTAGGCGGCATTTGATATCATGTCGATGGGAAGATTCATGCTCTTACATAACAGACGAGATCTTCAAAGAATGAAGAGAAATAAGGATTTGACTCAAGATTTTCTTGAGCAGAGTGAAGGAGATAGTTTTTAATGTTCCTCAGTAGAGATCTTCCTTGAAACGGTTTACAGAATGGTTTAGTGTTTATTGTACCATTCAGACAGTTACTATATAGATTATTTTTAAATGACAGCTAGCATGGTTTGGTGCTGCTGTCTGCCAGGGAGAAAGAAGCTTGTCATCGAGTCAGGGAGAAAGAAGCTTGTCATCGAGTCGGAGGCTCTTGTTATCTTCACGCATGATGCTGCCGCTTTGACCTCTTCACCTCAGCCAGGAGGAAAACTTCTGCACCTGAGCCACAGCAGGGGCTGCGAGGAACGGATAGGGTATTTGCATGCTCCTTGCTGCTAGATGTTAAATCCATTTGGCAGTCTGAGCTTCTGAGACTCAGTGAAGTCCTCCAAGGAGCTAGTTCCCCGGAAGCATGATTGGATCATAAAGTCAGAGAGTTAGAGTGACATGTAGGGGCACCAACTAATCCCACACCTTTTCTCAAAATAAAACTCTCTGCGCCAACCCGGCACTGTGGTAGCAGAGTCTCCAGGAAGGCTCTGCTCACTTCTCTCCAGGACAATTGTTTCCACCAATGTGAGCACATTAAATATTGCTAGAGTATTCTTTCTCTTAGAGTTGGCTCTGGCCACCAATTTCTCTTTTGCATCTCTTCAAGAGAACTGTCATCCTTTCCAGAAACTTCCTCCCTCTTTGCATCAGAGTGGCTCACTATACCATGTAGATCCAAACCTGCTCTCCATTTGGTGGCCCTCTATAGATGGTTCTTTTCTTGCAGTTATTTCTTTTTACCAGGGGATTATTACTTTGGGTAAATTCTGACTATTTAATGTTATATTTAATGTTAAAGACATTCCTGCTTTTATTTATCAAAGTACTAAAACTGTCTTAACACATCCCCCATCTTACTATGGTTATAAATGGCACAGGTTGGCAGGATGTAGCAGTTAGAGTCAGGAAACAGTGGTCCCGATCTTTATTTCTGTTTCAAAGAGCAGGGCACCTGGACAGACTGTCAGGCTATCCTGAACACAAATACACACTCCCTTATCAGGAACAAAGCGTGCAGTTGGAAAGCTTGAACCCAGGAGCCATGCAAAGTCATTGTGCCGGCATGAATCTGCTTCAGTCTGACTAGAGAAAGCATTTACGTTGTTCACGGGAACAGAGGATTGCCTTTTCTTGTTCTTCACGAGAAATGCTGCTACTACTTGACTGTTTTTAATCTTTGCAGTCTTGGAACAGGTAAGTTTATTATTACTATCTAATTGCTGAGAAAACTAGGGCTGGGGATAGGTAAGGGTATGACCGTAGTCATACCATCAGCAGTGATACTGAGCCTAGCCTGGACTGATCATAAAGGAACTTAGGGCTTCTAATCTATGGCTTCCTTGCTTTGAGATCAACCCAAAGGTCTGAGGAATGCCCTGAGAAAGAAGAAAGAACTCAGTGGCTCAGGAGTAACTAAGAGAATAGACTGTAAGTACCTGACCTGGGAAAGCATAGATTTGTGTAGCTGACCTGCAAGGCAATTTCCTGTCATGCTAGTGGAGGTGGCCTGTTGGATGGAGAGGAAAGCATGAAGGCCTTTGTTTTCACCACAAGCCATTCTATCACCCTTTGCTCCCCATCTGTCAGCAAGGCAGAATGCCAGCTTCAATAAAGAAGCTTGCCCTCAAATACAAACCGGAAGATGGCATTTTGCTATAGGAAGTTCTCTATTTATACACACAAACTCATAGACACATGGACACACAGACACACACACACACATACACACACAGAGCCATATACACAAAAATTAGAATCAGAAATATTATAAAATTACTCAAAATGAGTGACTTTGACCTTCTTTTCAGAATAACAGGAACTATGACTGTTCTTCGAGCCAGGCATTGTCTTCCTCGCCTTCTGCAGTAGCTGCCCTTTTCTACTGTTAATTTTACTTAATCCTCAGAGAACTCTGTGAAATGAGTATCATTACATCCTTATTTTAAATATGGGGAAACTGAGTCATGGCTCGGTTATGCAGCTTTCACAGTCAGTCAAAAAGGTGGCGCTTGGATCCAGGCACCGTCAGAGCCGTTCTATTCTCCACTTGTATTACAGGTGTGTGGCAATAGTTTCAGACTCCCTTGAGGAACAGCAGGCTTTAACATTCACTGAGCTGAGGAACCCCACCCTCTTATGAAGCTCGTCCCAGGTCCTTGAATCTCTGGATAAGTGGAAAAGCCTCATCTAGGAGCAGCATGGCTTTCACCTGATGGAGGTGGGCCACCAGTACAGGTCGGAAAAACATGTTTTGGGGATTGCTCCTTGGAAACTACACTGGTCTGTTTTTTCCTCTCTCCGATACAATATTTTAGTAAAAGTATTAAAATTTCATGTTCTTATTACTTCTTTTAGTTTCTTCATGCAGAAACTACCAGTGCTTAAATGATCTTGTACATCTAGACATTTTCAGAATACTCATCAATTTTATGACTGATGCTGGACCCTTTTTCCTATAACCACCTTGCAATCAGAGGTTGTGTCGCTGGATTCAATTTCTATTTTTAAAAGCAAACTATAATTTAAAAAAATCTTCCACAGAAAAGCAGTACATCCTCTTAATTTAGATTTCTTCATGATTTGAGCAGTCTGAAGAATTGCTATGTTAAAGTAATGACAATAATTTCATATCCAGATGAAACCAGCAGGTGAACTGTGCTGGCTTTGGTCTGTTTGCTATTTGCTTTGCTTCATGTCTCTGCCGTGTCCATGTTTATTGAACCCCATAGAATGCCAAGACAGCATTTGTGAAGGGGGATTTATTTAACGCTGGGTGAATTGTACAAATGCAATAATGCAGCCCAACTCTTGTTTAATTTTGAGGGCTCTCTCCTAGACAACACTGCTCATAATGGACGGTTCAAGCCAAATTATCCATTATTGTTCCCAAAGTTTACAATTAAACTATCGATCAAATTTGGCAGTGATTCCTCCAATAGCCTGAGCTCAGAAGCTGCTGAATTACATCAGAACCTGCACCCTTAGAGCCAGGAGATGTGATACAGACAGACAGATACTAGACAGACAGACACCTTCCACAAGCCACCCTGGGGCCCAGCCTTTGATTTTTTTCCCTGAGCCAAGAGATGGGCTCCCAATCCAGCTAGGGTTAGTGGGTGAGCCATTTTAATAGGCAGGGGTGCTTGCAATTTGTGACCCCTATCCCTAGCTGTAAAAATTGAAGTTTAACAGGTTCGGCTCCTTAGGGAACGAACCCTAGCTTTTAGGCTCCTTCAGACAATGTGGAATGCATCTTTTCTGGGGAATTCCACAATAAAATGACTGTTATTTATCATTACAAACCTCTTTATCATTTAGTCAATAAAAGGCCTCTCTCACACACACTTTTTTTTCCTGTGGCATGCTCAGAGTCAGAAATCGGTATTAGTCTCTGCTGGCCTGAAGGCAGGAGATGTCAAAAGCTAAATCATGATCTACCCTGGCTTCCTGGCTAAATTGTGTATGAAGGCCTCAGGCAAAAAGGCTCACATGCTCATTATTTGAAACCGATATTTTTTTTCATTCCACTTTTAGTTTTTCTTTCTTTTTCTCCTTTCTCTTTTTACATATTGAGACGTATAATAGGGGCATGACTTAGAAGATATCAGGCACGACACAAGGCAACAAGAACGCCACATATCCTTTCATAGATCAAGGGGGAACAGAAAGGGGAGCATTGAAAGTAGAAAAGAACAGGCAGTTTCATCTCTTGGGAAATATATATATATATATATATATGTGTGTGTGTGACTATATATATGATATATGATATATATGTATATCATATATGTGTATATATTTATAATGTTTTGTGACTGATAGCAGTAGCCAGACTTCAAGGCAGGCTGTAGGTTGAGCATGAATAGTTCTATTTTGTTGTTCAGAGAAGTCAGTGTTGAGTCTGCTGTGAACTTGTAAGCGGAAGCCACTTCTGAAATCTGCAAACAAGCTTTGCCTCAGGGTTCCCCACTCCTGAGAATTTTTCAGTAGTGGCCATGTGACTGGAGGTGTCAGGTCACAGAAGGTCAGAAATGAAAGCCAAGTGAGGATGACGGGTGACAGAGTCATCTGCGGCAACTCGTTTAAAGCCAACTGCCCTAGGTAGATCAGAACTTAGTATTTTAACCAAAAGTAGTATTTGGTGATCCTGGGTCTTGTTTGCATTAAATTCCTCTGGTGATGGTCTCTCTCCTCATTTTCACCTGACTACATCAAGACAGTGGTCTTCAGGGACTCAGGCTTCTTCATGACTTTCTTGTCTTATTTATTATGTGTGTTTTGTGACCTCATCCTAAGCAGCACTGTAATGGATCTGGAAGAAATGAAGATATTCTAAGGACAGTCTCTTGTCTTTCAATCAGACTATTGAAACAATGGACTCCCCCACCCCAACAAATAGGGATTTTATCAGGAATCTTGGGATGGGAGAAGAAGGGGCTCCAACCAGAGAGCCAGAGAGCCAATTTTTCTTCTGGAAATAGACTTTAAACAATTCTCACAACTTGTCAGATCATCTTCTTGGATGTTGGGAGCAGTGAACCCCCAGATCCTGAATTTCTTGTAAACAACTTCTTTTCCCCTGATCTGAGTGCCTACAGCTGCTCTGAGCACAAGACCCTCAGGAGTTCCTGATGGCAGCGGAATGGTTTCTGGTGCGTTTGGCTGGGGCATGGCTATCAGTTAAGGATCCCTATATAAGCTGCCCCTGAACACAATAAAGGAGGCATTCTTGGGGCATTTTGGCATCAAGGATGACCTGTGTCTGTATCTGTGAGTCTTTGTGTATTTCAATCTCCAGCCCCTTGCCCAGTTCACGAACCGTATGGTGGCACATAGGGCCCAGACAGGCGTCATGCGCCACACTTGGATGAGACTAAAATCCAGATAATGATGGATTAGTAGTGGGCAGATCCATTTCTTAATGGGGCCTTTCAGATGCACATATCATTAGCCCTCTATTTACATTTGGATCTCACTCCAGGACCCTGAACACAGACTTGAAGATATTTTTGGATCTTTTTGTCCCTCTCCGTGATATGGCCACATTAAATAAATCTCTTTTCTCTATTTCCACTATTAATTTCCCTTTTTCTATTGGCTTAATCAGAACAAGTGGCCAGACTTGACTTGGAGCATAGATTGTGACCCCCATGTTCAATAACAGCAAGACAGGGAAAGGGACAGAGCTGTTAATAAGGAGGGAGTAGTGAGCCTGTTGACACACGCCTGGGAAAATCTCTTAGTGGCTGAAGCTATATAACATATGTTCTTTTCGTTTTGTTTTGTTTTGTTTTCATTGTTATTGAGTCAGTTCACAAAATAGAAAATAAAACTTCATGAGATCTCCAATGCTTGATGCCTTCCCTTGGCCATCTGATTCTGAGAGGAAATCATATTTAACAACTTAGAATTACTTGCTTTTTTTATTGCTGAAAATAGTTGTCCAAGTATCATGTAAGGGTTGACTGACAAACCTAACAATAATGACCAATTGACAAGACATTCGATCAGCAGTAGGTATGTAAGAGATTTCCACACACCTCTGTACTTTCAATTGATGTGTTCAGGAATAGGATTTTTGTGTAGATGTTCTAAGAGACATTTTGACTGTTTGACAAGCATGAAGCAGATAGGGTTGGCCTCAATGTTGTGAAATACTTGGATGGACTTATTTCACCATTAGCCTATCTGTTCTCTTAGAGGGCACGCTTCAGTTTAAGATGCATCAGCTGGAGAGTTCACTTTAGCTACAAAATTAAATATAATTGTCCTTTAGTTTCTACACAGCACTATTTCCAGGATATCCTTTGAGTATCCAAGATGCTTGAGTCCCTTATATGAAGGTTCTGCTGATAATCATTGCTCATTTTCATGTATATTCAATAATTTCCAGATTACTCATTATTCCTAAAACAATGCAAATATGATGGAAATAGTTGTGAATCTGTGTTAAGAAGCACCAACATGTTCAATACAGATGAGATATTTCTCCAAACAATTTAAAGATTTACTTATTATTTTATAAGTATATTTGCGCCTCTAGGTACATGTATGATGTACGACATGTGTGCAGGTGCCCAGTGAGGCCAGAAGAAGGTATCATATACCCAGAAACTGTATTTATAGGTAAACTGCTGCATGTGAGTGCTGGGAGCCAAACCTGGATCTTGGGCATGAAACCCAAGCCCTTTGCAAGAGCAACAAGTATTCTTAGTCTCTGACCCATCTCTTTAGTCCCAAAACAATTTGATGCAGATGCCACAGAGACACCTGTAGCCTAGACACACTTATTAGAAGAGGAGCAATGAGAATGCTCATGAGTTTAATTTAGGAATTATTATATATTCCATCCTAAGTGCCTATTTATTCCTCAAGTGAAAAAAAATGGTTTCCTTGAACTGATGTAGTGTTGTGCTTGCACACATGTTGTCCTGGTTCTCATTGTTGTGATCGAATGCCTTTTCACTTTCAGACTGTAAACATTTTTTTATTAAAAATTTCCACCTCCTCCCCTCCTCCCATTTCCCTCCCCC
>LOJH01030700.1:0-17036 GCA_001685095.1 Ellobius talpinus | reverse complement strand
GGCCTCGAACTCACAGAGATCCGCCTGCCTCTGCCTCCCGAGTGCTGGGATTCATGCACATTTTAATTAATCTTTTAAAAGAAGATTGATTCAAAACCGTAAGCAGTATCTATCTTGAAATTTTTATTATACTTAATTATTTTATTACATTATTTATGAGGGCCGGTGTACACGTGCCACAGCGCTCACATGGTGTGTCATCATTCGACAGCTTGCAGTAATTGGTTCTCGCCTTCCACTAGATGAGTTTTTGGGTATTGAACTCATGTCTGGTCCTGGGGCAAGCTTCTTTACCCTCTTGCTGACCCACAGATATTTTCTACAGAAGGACAGGAGCTAAGGATGGTAGAGTGTCTACTCAGTGTACACAAGACCGTGGTTTCAACCGCAACAACAAAACTATAATTAAAATAAGGGCAGAATCCACCGTCACCTTTAACCAGATAAGCCTAGTACTTCCCTAAAAGGTTTTTCCCCTTCTTGGAAGACTAACCTATTCTGTCATCCCCACAGCCTCTAACTCTTGTTTGTTTATTTTTTGTTAAAGATTGAACCCAGGGACTTATGCCATCACTCTACCTTTTAACTGCACCCCTTGCTCCTGGCTTAATTTTCTATTTCATAATTCAGCAATGAGGCTAGTCTGCACTACAGAGTGATGCCTGGTCTCACAAAACAACATGCTACTTCTTTTGTGAAAGGTAACTAGCAGTGGGAATGTTATCATACTAGTTAAAAAAAACTGGCTGGACTGGCCTGACTGTAATCGGGATTTCTTGGGCAAGATAAATGGCTAGGTTTCAATTTGGTGAACTTCATTGTGAGTGACTCCATTTTGATTTTTATTATGGTCTGTTGGAGTCCTGTGCAGGAGCTTAATCTAGAACAGAAGCTTCCTCTGTTTCATATTTCATACTGTTATACTGTTTTAAGATTATTTTTAGCGAGGCGGTGGTGGCGCACACCTTTAATCCCAACACTGGGAGGCAGAGGCAGATGGATCTCTGTGTTTGAGGCCAGCCTGGTTTACAGAATGAGTTCCAAGACAGCCAAGGATACACAGAGAAAACTTGTCTTGAAAAAAAAAATCTCTGAGTTCGAGGCCAGCCTGATCTACCGATTGAGGAGAGCAGGGATACACAGAGAAACCCTGTCTCAAACAAACAAGCAAACAAGATTATTTTTTTAATTGAAACATACAGAAAAGTGCACACATTATAATTATAGTTTGATGGGTTATGAGCCCATAAGGTGTAATGATGTGACTGACACCCAGATACCAAACCAGAACACAGTGAGTATCCCAAGAGTCCTTGCCCTGCAAGTCACTTCCCCAACTCTCTTATGTAAATATTATTCTCTAATATGTCATTGTATTTTAAGTCCCACAAGACCAGTAGGCAAGCCCAAGGCTGCCCGCAAGCCTATTTTGTGTGACTGACAATATATATATATATCTTCACAACCACCAGAGCTGGAGTTACAGACAGTTGTGAGCCATCTGACATTGGTGCTGGGAATTGAACTCTGACCCTCTGCAAGTGCAGCAAGTGTTCTTAGCCACCGAGCCGTGTTAAGTGGTAACATATTTAATATTTTGTGACATGAAAATTACTTGTTTATAAATAAAATTTTATTGGGGCACTACCATGTTCATTTCTTTTTAAAAACAGACTTTTATTAATTCTTTGAGAATGTTATGCAGTCACTCCCTATTTCCCTAATCCCTCCTAGATCCACCCCAACACCGCAGCTTCATGTCATGTGTTTTTAGTAACCCACTAAATCCCAAGTTTCTGCTGCCCATGTACTCAGGTGTGGTGGATCTACTGGGGGCTACACCCTTAAAGAAAACTGACCCACCCTTTCCCGGAAATCATTAACTGTCTGTAGAGCCTCAGAGAGCAGTAGGGGTTTGGGAACCCTTTTCCCCTTGTGGTAGTTTTAATTAAAAAGGCTTGCAGGGAGTGGCACTATTAGGAGGTGTGGCCTTGTTGGAGTAGGTGTGGGCTTGTTAGAGGAAGTGTGTCACTGGGGGTGGGCTTTGGAGTTTTAGATGCTCAAGCCAGGCCCAGAGCCACTCTTCCTTTCTACTGCCTAAGGATCCAGATGTAGCATTTAGTCCCTCTCCAGTACCATGTCTGCCTGTGGGTGCCATGCCTCTCACCATGATGATAACGGACTAAACCTCTGAACTGTAAGCCACCCCCAGTTAAATGATTTTCTTTATAAATGTTGCCATGGTCATAGTGTCTCTTCATAGCACTAGAAACCCTAACTAGGAGGCCCATCTATGCTAGAATTTTTGCTGGCTTGATCTTGTGTGAACAACTGCTGGTTGCTCTGAGTTCTTGAGCACAGTGCAGCAGTCCTGTCCAGAAGATGCTGGTTTGCTCTGATCTTCCCCACCTCTGGCTCTTACAGTCACTCTGCCCCCTCTTCCACAATGGTCCCTGAGCCTTGGGGGCATGTTCATACGGCTGTTTTGGCTGTTTTAACACTTTGATGGCACAGTTGAGTAGTTGTGACAGAGATCATATTGTCCAAAACACCCAAAATATTTATCTGGCCTTTTTCACAAAATTTGGTACCCTACATTGGACTGTAGGCTTCATAAAGGTGGTGGGGTGCAGGGACAGTCTCATTCACTCATTCCCAGAATGTCACACAGTTCCTGGCATCCGATGGGTATTCCTGCAGGGTTTATCTTTCTGGTTATTTATTTATTTATCTATTTGTCTATTTATTTAATGTATGAGTGCTCTAATTGCATGTACATCTTTATGCCAGAAGAGGGCATTAGATCCCACTATAGATGGCTGTGAGCCACCATGTGATTTCTGGGAATTGAACTCAGGACCTCTGGAAGAGCAATCAGTTCTCTTTAACTGTTGAGCCATCTCTTTAGCTCCCCCCACCCTTTTCTTCTTTTAGATAAGATCTCAGGTAGCCCAAGCTAGCCTTGACTTGTTGTGTAGCTGAGGATGACCTTGAACTCCTGATCCTCCTGCCTCTACCTGTGCTGGGAATTACTGGCATGTGCCACCAGATCTGGCCTATACAGTGCTGGGGGCTGACTCCAGAGTCTACTGCATGCTAGGCAAGCTGTCTAAAAATTGAGCCTCGGCCTCAGTCCCTAAAAAATTTATTTTAATGATAAAATCACCAATTGTTCTGGCTTGTAGAAGAAAGAGATAGAATTCCAGGCCCAAACACCCAGAATCTCTACAGGGCTTCCCATTCCGAAGCAGAAGCTCGAAAAGTCAATAGCATAGATTCTGGAGTCACTAAGTTCAAATCCCGAGTCTGAATTTAACAGTCATGATAAATTCATGTTAAATAAATAAGTCATCTTAACTTCTTTTTTTCTCCTTTTCTAACATGAGAAAAAAATTATTCTAACCTGTAAAGATTAAAATTAGATGCAGATAAACAAACAAACAAACATCTAGACTGGCCTGGTGGAGCACACCTTTAACCCCAGAAGATAGAGCAGTGGTTCTCAACCTGTGGGTCAGGACTTTTGGGAGTTGAACAACCCTTTCACAGGGTTTGAATACCAGACATCCTGCAATCAGACATTTACATAACGATTCATAACAGTAGCAAAATCACAGTTAGAAAGTGGCAACAAAAATAGCTTTATGGTTGGGGGGTCCCCACAACACGAGGGTCATAGCATTAGAAAAGTTTAAAACCGCTGATGTAGAGGCAGGTGGAGCTCTGAGTTCAAGGCCAGCCAGGGCTATATAGTGAGACCCTGTCTTAAGAAAACAAAACAACAAAGACAAAAGAAAAGAAACCATCTGTATGCGGTAAGCAGACATCAGCTATAATCGTGGTCACCAGTGTCGTCCCTTCCCATATACTGCTCTATATTAGACCACGGGACGCTCCCGAGTCCTGTGGGTACTTTGTGCGTTCCTGATGCTTTTTCTTAGTTCTGTATTCCCAGCCCACATCCTTAGAGTAACAGACAATCACATTTCAGGGAAACTAAGTGACTTGCTCCTACTGTACCCATAGAATAGTCAGGTCTGTCACCAGGGCCGCTAGCTGCTATCCTGGAATGTACCCCATTCAGGCCCAGATCAATAAAAATGAGTCACTGGTCATATATTTGGGTAGTTTTAATCATTAGCTTTCAGTATGCCGCCAGGACCCTTTTCTGACATTGCATTTTTTCATAGGAAGAATTTGCACTTTGATGAATCATACTCTCAGACCTTAGGCCTCCTTCTGAACTACTAATGCATTTCAAATGAGCAGCAATGATACAGAGCAGAGCAGGAGGTGGTGGTGGCTGCCAAGCCCACACCATCCCAAGAGGTGTGGAGCCAAAACTGCTGTTTCGTGAGCCTCCCAGCAGGGAACACACACACACTCAAAACACACACACTCAAAAAACACTACACACTCAAAACATACACTAATGCACACACACACACTCAAAACACACACACACTAACACACTCAAAACACACAATCCAAAGGAAGAGTGAAGAGCATGTAAGGAAGGACCTCTGAGCAGATATGGAGGCAGAGAAGCACCTAGAGGCCAGCAGCAGCTAGAAGTCATTGCCAGACCAGGCTCTGCCCAGAAGGAGCCCAAAGGAGAGGCTGCCCAAGAGCCATAACTGGAGGAAAGGGTCCTGGGAGAAGCTGTGGTCTCTGCTGGAGGAAGGCCAGGTGAAGGAAGCAGGAAAATGATGTCCATCCCAGTGATAGCGACATCTGCCCAGGCCACATCAGACCCCAGAGGTGGGCTCAGCCAGGCTGATGTTCCCAGCTGCCTGCCCATCCCATGGGTTCCCATCATCCAGGGTAGTCTACCCTTCCATCCAATGATTTAACTGCAGTTATACACTCAGGAGAATGATTGATGTTCTCAATCAGGGACAGTTTTGCCATTCAGGAGACATTTGGCTGTATCAGCAGACAGTTTTGATTGTCATGGTCTGGGCTCCCAACATCTAGTCAATAGAAGCCAGGGGTGTATACAGTGCTTATCACAGCCTGCCAAGAACCAGCCAGATGTCAGTAGGGCTGAGGTGAGAAGCCAGGTTGTGAACTAACTGCCTTGGCCTCCTAGTGCAGGTCTAACCTCGTCACTCCTCCTTTAGTCTCCCCTGGACCCTTCCGTGAACCCTCTGCTCCATCCTCTGGCTGGGGCAGTTCCCAGCCTCTATCTGTTGTCTGTCGGGCTGGCTCTCAGTGATGTCCCCCAGCTTGGCTTCCTCCTAGGTTTGGCAACAGCGGCTCCCACCCAGGTTGCAAACCTCCCTTCCACAGCCAAGCTTAGCGTTGTCCTCAACTCTCCTGTCTCACCCCGCTCACCCCTCTTTGAGCATCCCCCTCTGCCCTCCTGGCCCAGTACCAGTTCACCTCCCCCATCCTTGGCTGCCTCCCAGTAATTCGCCCAGGTTGGATCCTTCTAATAATGGAACAAAGCAGACTTGTCTAGAGATTGCCAAGGTCATGCTCAAAACTGGGGGTGCTTTCTCTAATTTCGTGCCAGAGGCATTTGCTCCCCTCTGGAGCACCTCCCTGGAAATACACTCATTTTTATCTCAGATACTGTGGGTTCTGGAGCTGCTGAGTCTGGTCCGGTTCAGGCTCCTTTGGTTGAAGAGCTAGGGCGAGCCTGCCAAAGTGACCTCATCCTGTTGGCCCTGGAGGACTAGAACCTCAGAAAGAACAGGAGGAAGCAGCAGCCTGGGAAGTGTATGAGTCCTAGGCACTAAGGGAGGGCTGAGCTGAGGAGGCTGGCCCTTCTCTCTGTACCTCCTCCACCTGGGCTCAGAACCCCACCTCCCCTGTCACCAGCCCCCTTAGCTCTACCCTGGCTCAGATGCATGGAGTCAGCTGAGGCCCAGGTGGATCAGGATGCACAGCCCCTGTATTGCTCTCCGTCCTTCGCCCAGCTCCTTCTCCCACTCAACTCCCAGAAAAGCAAGCAGAGCAGAAGACCCCCAGGACACCAGGCGCAATCTGCTCTGCTTCAGTCTGCCCAGGTCCACCTGTCCTACCAGGGCCAGCAGCACAGAGGGCCAGGACTGGGCTAGGGAGGGGCCCGGCCTTCACTGCAGCCCCACCAGCTCGGTGATGGAGGAAGCATGAACTCCTCGCAGCGGCTGAGGAAGAGCTGGAAGCGAGCCAGATAGGAGTCCTCATTATAGGGCAGCTGCCTGTCATGAAGAAACTTCGACACCAAGGGCTTCACCTGAGAGTCACAAAAGGAGAGAGGCCTCTGAGTCGCAGGCCGGAAGCAGGGTGCCCACCTCAGGAGCTCTCCCTTGTCCATCCCTAGCTATGCTATGCCAGGAAAGTGAGGGGCTGGGGTATCGGAGAGCTTTTGCTTCTACCCCCCACCCTAGAGGGGAGGAATAGCCTCTCCCCCTCATCCCCACAAGACTCTCTACTACATGCCCATCCTCCTCAGCCCACAGGGTGGACACGGCTCTCTCTGCTAGACATCTTTGCATCAAACATTTCAGATCTTATTTTCATCCTCAAAATCTCAAGATGAACCCTGTTCCTTCCCATCTTACAGACAGGGAAACTGAGGCTCAGTGAACTTGCCCAGAGTCACATTGCTGCTAGGAAACCCAGGTGACTGATATAAAACCCATGTTGTGATTTGTACTCCAAGCTGCCTTCCTGGGGGACCTTTGAAGAGGCCCATGAGGGGACTCGGAGTTCAGATGTCCCTGGAGGTTCCCACCACCCACCCTCAGACAGGCCTTCGGCTACCTTCAGGCACATGTGGTCAGAGAGCCAAGGGAAGAGGTGATGCTCCACATGGCAGCTGATGAGTGAGTGGCCAAATGCCCAGTCCAGCACCGGCTGCCGTGGCAGGTTCAGCACCCCCAGGCTCATCATGTGAATTCGCCGGGGCTTCTTGTCCAGGGAGAACATGGGCAATCCGATGTGCTACGATAGACATATGGGTCACACCCTGCAGGGGCTTAGACAACCCTGGGTCTGTCTTCGCCAAGCATACACAGGCCAGTGGGACCCTACAGGTGTGAGAGACAAGCCCTAGCCTAGCTACAGGGATAACCCATTCTGCAGTGATCGGAGTCTTTCCCACATCTGGGCCTCTCCCCATTTGAACAATGAAGGGCTTTGCCTATGCATTTTTTTCAGAGCCCTGATATTCAAATGTCTGTGACTCACTGCTTGGTCTTGTGACCCTATAGGCGACACATTGGTGGCTTTTACCTGTGTGTCAAAGCTCAAGTCAAGCAAAGTGAGAGCCCAGCCAATGCCATGAGGCAGGTCACGGGGCAGGGCAGGAGATGGTGGGGGCGGGGTGAGGACAGCCAGGAGTTCAGCATTCAAGTTGGCATCATTTTTCCAGGGAGACCTCACTGCTTCCCTGTGGGTGAAGACCTGTTCGATCTCTCTGCACAACCCCCTGGCACTCAGCACACCCACAGCTAAGCACTCCACCCTCTCAGAGTATCCCATCTATTTGTCTCAGTTCAGCCGGAGTACTTGTGTTCCTCCAAGCACCCTAGACCCAGGGTGGTGCCTAGTGGAGAAGGTATTTGTACGTACTGATTGAACGGAACAGTAGGAACAGTAGAAGCGGATGTGTAAACATGACCTTGAAGGATGAGTAGGGTTTAGCCTGGAGAAGAAAGCAGGGAGGGTCTCTCCAGGACCAGGCAAAGGTGTCACTGAAACCCAGACTTCCTGTGATGACCCACAATGATGGGGCAGGAATTGGGGAAAGTGTCCTTCGGTGACCTTGGCTATGGTTATGGCCTGCTGTCAGACACCCTGCAGATGCTCCTCTTCACTGCCTGTATCCAGAGCTGAGCGCTTACCCGGAAGATGTTGACACGGAGATAGGGGTGGGCCAGCAGGGATCTGGCGAGCAGCATGCCAGCCAGCGCTGAACTGGGGCTCTTGAAGCCCAACACATTCAGGAACAGCCAATACTGAGAATAAAGGCCCAGTGACATGAAGCCCAATGTCCGAAGTGCCACCCTCAGCTCTTCCTTCCTCAGACGCTCTGTCAGAGGGACAAGAAGTGAGGTAAGCAGGAGCCATCATGAGCTGGCTCCCTGGTAACCACGAGTGTTAAGGTAGAGGGGTGTCCTGGATGTATCCAGTGAACCCAGACCTTTCACTCTGGCCAAAGTCAGGGTCTGCTCTATAGCCCTGTTCTCCTACCCCTGGGTATTGCCCCATGATAGCAATGATTAAAACCTGAAGTGTGCTTTGTATGGAACATCTACAAAGTGGCCCCCCACACTCTCTCTAAGATTTTACATTATAATTGTGTGTGTGTGTGTGTGTGTGTGTGTGTGTGTGTGTGTGTAAGTGCTGGTGTCCATGGAAGCCAGAGGTACTGATTGATTCCCCCTGAAGCTGGAGTTACAGGGGATTGTGAGCAGCCCAGCACAGATGCTAGGAATTGAAGTCCGGTCCTCTGAGCCATCTCTCCAGCCCTTACAAAATTCCCTTACATCTGTGCATGCACACCTTATGTTTGCACACCATCCTTGAGCAGGTGAGGAACCTGAGGCAGGCAGGTCAAGTTACCTGCCCACAGTCACCAGCCAGTAAGTGAAGGAGAGACCTGGACCAGATCCAGACTTCTTTCCGCCCAGCTTGGCCGTCTCTGACAGTCTTGACTTGTGCCCCCCAGCTATCTCCACAAGTAGGGTCCACAAAGCGAGGGAGGAAGGAAAGAGGGCTGGGACTGGTCTTCAGGATGCGTCGATTCCAGTACTCACCAAGAGCTACCAGCGGAGTCAAGATGGGGCCGAGAAGTGGTGCAAGGAGCATGTAGATGTAGCGGTTGAAGCACGGCATCTTCCATGTGCTCGAGTCTCCCAGGCCCACCACGTTGGTGTAGCCATGGTGTAAGTTGACGTGGTTGAACTTACCGAACTCTGCAGGAAAGGCCGTGCATACCTCGAAGGGGAGCCAAAAGGGCACCGGGTCCATATCCGACACAACCAAATGAAGCAGAACCCAAGGAGCCTCAAGAACACTTCCACCCTTCCCAAACCCATCACTCCCAAGCCCTCCTCCTCTGCATCCACAGCTAATCTAACTTGTCCATCCTCTCTCAAGCATCCGTGACCCCCATGTGGCAGCCCAGGCAACACACTGCCTTCTACTTGGTGTTGCTCTGCAAAGCATGTAGGGACAAGGAGGTTGGATCCTTGGATTGCCACTCCCCCGCTGACCACCAGCTAGGCAACTGCTCAAACCTCAAAGGCTGCCGGTGGAGGTAAAGCTGTATTTTGTGTGTGCCTGGCAAGCAGCTGTACCTTCGTGACACTACTTGGCAGCCTGAGCTCAGAGGAGCAAAGAAAAGTTTCTAGGAGTAGTTTGAGGGTGCATGGAGGTCACTTCCTGAAGCGTCCACAATGCAGGCTGGAGGGGCATGGGGACACTAGTATGCACAAAGCCAATATCTCCCTAGAGTGACTCTTTTTTGGTATGGGTCGGTAATAGGATTTTTCAATTCCACTCACCAAAGCACAGCACATACTCTGGCAAGAAGACCAATCATTCTGAATGCAAAAGAGGTGCTAGGTTGTTTCTTATGCAGATATATGCAGGTGAGCATGCAGATGTAAGGAAGGCTTCAAGGGTTTTACCCAGGTCAGAGGATTTGGCTGACTTTTGTGAAGATGCTTTCCTATTTCCAGAAGGGGAAGCTTCTCAATACCAGCTACTGTGAGGCAGGCAGCCCGCAGGACATATGCGCTGAGCACCAGGTCTCAAAGTTAGGCCTGCCTTACCTTCTGGCCTGCCAGGGTATCCTTTATACCCCTGGGGAACTGCCCTATGAAAGGAAGCTAATTCCTTTCGTTTGTTTTATTAATTAATGTGTGTGTGTGTGCGCGCGCGCGCACGTTATGTGTGGGCATACAAATGCCATGACACATGTGGGGAGGTTAGAGGTCAGCTCTGTGGAGTCACTTCTCACTTTCCACCTTTATGCAGGTTCCAGGATCAAGCTCAGGTCACGCGGACTGTATAGTGGCTGCTTAGACTTTCTGAGCCATTTCTGGGGCACCCAGAAGTAGCTTCTTGCTCTTCCCCCAGGCCAGGGCTCTTTTATCAAGAGATGCCTGCTGAGTGCAGCTCCCTGCTCATCGACAGTTGATAATGCTTTTGGCATCAGCTCCCCCTCTCTCTGCAGACCAATAGCTGTTCTTGGGGAGCCAACGCCAGAACCAGCCTGGAACCTAACCAGGACTACGCATCTAGAAATGGGTACCCACAGGTACCTGGAGGCTTCTCAGCAAGGTCCCAAGCCCCGGCCCTTGGTACCCACTTGCAGAGTCAACGGGTGATTTTGCCTTTTCTATGAATAAGAACTTATCTGAGGTTATTTCATAACTAGATTTCTAAGTCCGCCTTTTTTGTGTGTGTATGTGTGCCCGCATGTGTGTAAGCACACTTATGTATAAGTGCTCACCGAGGCCAGAATGGGGCATCAGATGCCCTTGAGCTGGAGTTGCAAGGCTTGTAAGCTGCCCAATGTGGGTGCTGAGAACGGAACTCTGCAAGAGCACCAAGTGCTCCTAGCTCCATCCAGCCCCCTTCACCTCAGTCCCATTTAGATGCTCTCTCCTGAGAGACAGAAGGGGGCGATTTGGGGGAGAGAAGAGGAGAGTGGATTGTAATATGTTGATTGTAATATGTAGATCGTAGTATGTAGATTGTAGTGTGTAGACTAGTGTGTAGATTTTAGCATGTAGACTGTAGCGTATAGATTGTAGTATGTAGATTGTAGTGTGTAGATTGTAGTGTGTAGATTGTAGTGTGTAGATTTTAGCGTGTAGATTATAGCATGTAGGTTGTAGCATGTAGATTGTAGGGTGTAGATTGTAGTATGTAGAGTTTAGTGTGTAGATTGTAGTATGTGGATTGTAGTGTATAGACTGTAGTGTGTAGGTTGTAGTGTATATATTTTAGCATGTAGATTATAGCATGTAGACTGTAGTGTGTAGATTGTATTGTGCAGATTGTAGTATGTAAATTGTATGTAGATTAGATTTTAGTGTGTAGATTGTAGTGTGTAGACTGTAGTTGTAAATGATTGTTTCCAAGTCTTACCCAAGAGGTTTCTTCATTCAGACCCAGAGAAAGTTCCAGAAACTTCAAGGTTGGTGTGGCTTCTTAATATCACTCACCAACATCTGTGGCAGGTGCTTCAGGAAGATTCAAGAGCGCCCTATCTCTACAGCATTCACCGAACACCCGAGATATGTGGGGAGCGGTATGAATGGGTGTGGGTTCCTCTCGGCAGCTCTTTGTTTAAGCTCTGGGGCCCTCAGAGCTCTTGTTCTTGTTTTCCATGCAGTTGTTTGTTCAGGTCCTGCGGCACCTGAGCTCCCTGCTAGGCCTAGGGGAACACCAGGGATGGGCTCGAAGGGTAGCGAGCCCCACATCCGGCTCATTCTGGCCCAGGCAAGCCACTGCTGTCAGGACAAAGCTCAAAGGGTTCTCTTCTGTGGCCCTCACCATTGTCCTGCTCTTGTTCTAAGAGTGGTTAAGTCACACCTCTGTCCATTCCTAGTACCCCAGGACTCACACGCAGGCACTTGCATTTCCTGGAACTGGGCAGCATGGGAAATCCCAGGCTGCAGCAGCACCCATGTCACATGTTGGGTATATTTATAAAAAAAAAATACTGATGGCTTATTTGAAGCCATTTTCAGTTGTTTTGGCTGACAAACCTACTGCTGAGATGCCACCACTCAGAGCTGGGAAGGGACTGCCGAGTCTCTGGGGATGAGCCAGAGGGGTCTTAGGGAAGAAGGGGAGCTGGGCTGACCATAGCCTGCGGACCTCTGCCTGAGGGGCAATGACCACCACCCTTTTTTTAACCCTGCCCACACTGCTGCCTCCACTCTGGACCCATTTCAGGAATGGCCCCACAATGACCTTGGCTTCCACTTGGAGGCCTAGATTTTGTCCTTGACCCTTCTCACTCCTCCACCCCCATCTCCTTGCTCTAAATGGCACCAGCCAACACCCTCTGGCACCTTCCTTCCCTGAACCTCAGCCTAGCCCTGCAATCCCTCGTACCTTCCTCCTGGCCTCTCTACTGACAGCCTCCAGCCAATTTCCTGCTTCATCTGCCACAAATGAAACTAGCAGAGTGACTTAGTCATAGGTCAGTTTAGGTTATGCTGGAATTTCATGTTTCTTTTTGAATCCTGCAAAGTAGTTTGTGTTGGTTTGGTTTGGTTTGGTTTTAGACAAGGTCTGTAGTCCAGAGCTTGTCTCAATCTCCCAGTATAACTGAGGATGACCTTGAACTCCTGATACTCCAGCCTCTGCGTGCCTAGTGCTGGTTACAGGTATGAACCACCAGGCCTGCTTCCATGCAGCACTGAGGATCAAACCTGGGGCTCTGTGCATGCTAGGCAAGTACTCTACCAACTGAGCCCCAGCCCCAGCTCCTGTTTGTTTAACAGAAGAAAATAAGACAAAGAGGGGAGGATTAAAGAAGGGCAGAATAGGACGAATTAACGTGGGTGACGTCCCAGAAGGAAAACTTAGCCCCAAACTTTGTTTTTGAGGCAAGATCATGATGCAGCCCTGTCTGGCCTGGAACTCACTATGTAGACCAGGCTTGCCTTAAGCTCACAGATATCCACCTGCCTCTGTCTCCTAAGTGCTAGGTGAAAGGCACATAGTACCATGCCTGGCTACTCCTGGACTAAAAGCTCTATCCCATGGCAAACCTCTTTGGCTACAAGGCAAAGTACCAATTCCTCTTCCTGGCACATGGACCTTCTTGGCCCCTTTCTTGGCACAGATGGGCCCCTGTAAGACTCTAGTGGCTTCCAGACAGCTCACTGGCAGCCCTTCTAAAATTCTTCCAGGGTTTCTCAGTCTCTACACCACTAATATTAAAGACCAGGTCACTTCCCTCACCCCAACCCATTTTTAGAGTGAGAGAGAGAGAGAGAGAGTGTGTGTGTGTGTGTGTGTGTGTGTGTGTGTGGTGCATGTGGATGTATGTGCACATTGGTAAGTGTGCATGTGGTAGCCTAAAGTTGATGTCACCTTATTCATTGAGGCAGTGTCTCTCAGTCCAACCCAGAGCATGCCAGGACAGCTAGTCTTGCTCTGGAGATTCCATTGTCTCTACTTGCTGAAACCGGACTTACAGGTGGACTGACAAATCCACCCATCATTTATGGGATTCTGTAGATCCAATGTCCCATGCTTATGCTTGCATGGAAAACGCTCATCCCCACAGCCTGTAGGGACTGTGCATCTTGAGCATCTATACGTGTGATTGAAAAGGCACAGAACTAAATACAGGCCAGCTAGGTGGGGCTGAGCCACACTTTCTCATTCTTGGGAACCAGTCCTAGAAAGGAGCCAGAATCACACCCTAAGATTGGAAAATGGAGATGCCTCCCTGCCTAGGTGACTTGGAGGACCTGACTGACAAAACCACCTCTGCATTGCTCAAGGCTCACCAAAGCCCACTGCAACACAGCCAACGGTGTCACCACGTGGTGAGGGAGATCCAGGCCTTTCCTCCCCAGCCACAAAAGGGCATCGGCCTGCAGAATATCACACACACACACACACACACACACACACACAGAGAGAGAGAGAGAGCGCGCATTAGCCAGCTTTCCCCCCAAGTGGAATGCAAGGTCTACAGATACCGATGGAAGAACTTCTAAGAGCTTGGGTCAAAGAGGCAAAGATGAGGCCATTGGACTGGAGTTCACACGGGACAAAGCTGTGTGTAATAAACAGAACTCAGCCCTAAGGTGGTCTGGTTCCACAGGTCACTGCCAGGGTTCTAAAGGAGCTACCAAGCAGGGAAAGCCAAGAAGACATTTCAACAGCAGTGTCTCAGCTCCCTGCCTCCACTCAGCACATAGGAGGACTCTCCCCCAACACCCTGACAGTCAAAATCAGAAGTTCTCGAACTTGATCAGGCATCGGTCATCTAGAGAGTGGATAAGAATGCCTCAGAGTAACCTCCACACAATAAACCCCTTGCAGTTGGTTAATCTCTGATTGACAGTACTTTCTACCCCCTGGTTGTTGCCGCAGTCCTCCTAGGACTGGGCACCACTTTAGAAAACCCAAGCAGGAGCTGGAGAGATGACTCAGAGGTTAAGAGAACTGACTGCTGTTCCGGAGGTCCTGAGTTCAATTCCCAGCAACCACATGATGACTCACACCCATCTATAATGACATCTGGTGCCCAGAACACTATATACATAATAAATAAATTAAAAAAAAGAAAAAGAAAACCTAAGCAGAAGCTGCACTCTGAGTGGATACAGACATCATCCCTGCCTCTCCTGACAGATTACAGACCCTCACCCAGGGCTCTAACTGTGCCTCCGAGTCTGGGGAGACTGAGAGCTTCTTGGAGAGGGAAGTATCTTAAAATTGACCCTAGCAATCATCACCCTGTGGGTTCCTCGTGTCCCTAGCCCTTCAGAAGCCTGGGCTGGTGAGAAGGCATGAGGGGAATAGAGAGAACAGAGACTGCTAGGTAAGAAATGATTTCGTGTGTGTTTGTGTCTGTCTGTCTGTCTGTCTGTTTGTCTGTGGTGTTTACATAAAGTTGTATAAAAAGTTACATGATTTAGGGGGCAGAAGATATTGCTCAACAGTTGAAAGCAATTGTTGTTCTTGCAGAGGACCTGGATTCCGTTCCCAGCAACTTTGTTGGATGGCTCACAACCACCTCTAACTCCAATTTCTGAGAATCTGATGCCCTCTTCTGGTTTTCATGGGCACGGTATGCATGCAATGCACACATAGACAGGCAGTTGCATCCCAGGACCTATACGGTGGCAAGAGAAAACTGAGAGCTAACTCCTGCATGTTGTCATATGACCTTCACTGGTGTGCCATAGCAGATGCAACCCACACACACATACAAAACAAACAAATAAATATAATCAAACAAAAATTGTATAAAATTTAAAAAACAACTACATGGCTATAAAAAGATAGCAATTGGGTTGGTTGGTCCCAATAATGGGTCCTTTCCAGTAATGCCTGCTCCTGCTAGCAGCTTCCCCAGCTATTCCTAAGGAACCTGGGTGGCTAGATGAGGGTCCCCCTGGAGTAGAAGAGAGAACAAGTTTGGCAGAGACTCTGGGGAAGTCTGAAGAACTGTCCAGAGGCCTTTGCCTTCCTGGTAGGCACACAAGTGAGAAGGCAGAACAGGGAGGGGTGGAAAGAGAGAGACTGCAGAGCCCTTCTGGAGGGTTAAAGGGATGGCTCAGCCATCAGCAGGTGAAAGCAGGCTATAGAGCTGGAGTACTGTGACACACACATACACACACACACACACACACACCCGCCTGCCCTTCAAACAATAAGCCTTGATTGCAGCACCCAGAGGTTTCCATGAGCCAACACACCGGGAAGCAAGACTGGCCAGTTGCAAGCATCCTGGATGGAAAAAGACCGTCTGTCTTCTTAGGCCTGCCGCTACAGAGAGAACCAAAGGGGTCCAGGGACAGGGAATGTGAGGTGAGAAATGTTTCTGCCACTCAACTGGTAAAGATTATCACAAAATAAGCCAAGTTCATTGTCATAGGCAGACACAGGGCTATGTAGGATGCAGGAGCACTCACTAATGCCAGCTTCCTCTCAAGGGCTTGGAGAAATGCATGGGCACACACACACAGGAGCTGTATTGCACACTGCACACTTGGATCCACCTACCCACTGCAGCAGCTGCCTGCCCATGTGGATGGACATGCAGAGATGCCCAGCAACTGCCTGCCCCACCTCTGCCAGGCTCACCTCCACAAAGAAAATCATCAAGATCTTGCCCCAGCGTTTGGACTCTGTGAGGGCACCGTGAGTGGCCAGGTGGCTGCCCTTGACGGTGAGTGTGTAATGGCACATGCCCAAGATTGTGATGCCAGTGGCAAAAGCCAGGACATTATGGAAACGTAGGCACAGGAACCCTGCAAGAGAAGGGACCCGGGGTCAGTATCTTACACCATCTTTTGAAAATATGGGCCCAGACTTACTTACTTACACACATCTCCAAACCCAAGCCAAAGAGGGCCAGCTCTGGGTCTGTGGCGGGAAAGTTCCTGGGCCTGAGAGGGGTGGGTTGGCTCTCTCTGTAGGATCTGGGATCTCTGTAGGATCTGGGACACAAAAGATCTCCCACGGGCTTGCCAAGGATATTCTGCTGTCCACATTCTGCCAGGTCACCCTCCTGAGCCCCAGCCAGAGCAGAGATGGAGACTGAATGTCACTGAATTAGACCACGAGAGGTGTAGACTGCTTCATCAGTCCTACTCTGCCCATCTCTGCCGTCCGTCCGTCTGTCCGTCCGTTCCCCCCACTCTCCCGCCCCTGTAGAACATGCTCTTCCCTTCTCCGCCTGTGACCATCCCCTTCCCCATCCATTCCGGACTCCTTGTACAACTTTTCCCTCCACCACTTTCAAGCATCGGACTTTCTCCCACCTCCGGTGGGACATGGGGTGGATGGACATCCCCAACTAGACTTTGGAATTGAAGTGGGATCCAGGATCCTAGAGTACTGAAGTTCCCTTCCAGCCTGCACCACCTTCAGCCGCGCGCCACTCCCAACCGCAGCCCGTGCCTTTGTCTCACCCAAGGAAGGGCAAGGCCAGCAGGCTGAGAGCGAGGATGGCGCAGTCCACACCACGGCGCTCCCACCAGGAGCTCGCCCGCACCACATCCTGCACCTGCTGCTCCAGCTCTCTCAGCAGCAACTCAGCAGCGCCGTCCCCCGGGGACGCGCCGTGCGCGGACTCCATGGGATGGATCCCTGGACACACCGGGCTGGGGACAAGCAAAGACTCGGGTGCGGTGCGAGTGGGTGCTCCGGAGAGAAGACAAGCGCGCGGGGGGCGGGGCGCGGAGTCACAAACGGAGTTGGGACACCACCAGCCCGAGGTCACCAGCCCGAGGTCACCGTGAGAGGCTCGGTACCTTCTGCCAACACCGGCAGCTGTGACCCGTGACCTAGGCGGGGCCTAAATGCAGCCTCCCTGCCAGCCTGCCGCA
>LOJH01030698.1:0-17037 GCA_001685095.1 Ellobius talpinus | reverse complement strand
GGTATCTCAGCAGCTATTGGCTGAAGGAGCAGAAGGAGCTCCCGCAACATTATTTTATTCTTTTGCAGGTAGATACCAAGTTTTATCAAAACCGTTTATTTAAAAGGCCTTATTCTTTCAATTTTTGACATAAATACCTATTTCAGTGGCTTAAGTAAAACAATTGCTTTGACACTTGATAGCAAGCTTGGCAAGCTCTTCTGGGCTGATTCAGATCTTTGGATAACTGAAAACAATGATCTCTCAGGTGCCAACAGGATAGTGCTCAAAGACTCTAATATTTTGCAGCCTGTGGGTCTGACTGTGTTTGAAAACTGGCTCTATTGTACTTATAAGCAGCAGCAAATGATTTAAAAAAATGGCATGAATGAACAAGAAGGAAGAACCAAGGTCCAGGCTCAAATTTCTCAGTTGAGTGACATTCATGCAGTAAAGGAGCTAAAGCTTCACAAGTACAGACAGCACCCTTGTGCCCAAGATAATGGTGACTTTTCCCATATTTGCCTTGTAAAAGGAGATGTAGTACAAGATGCTCTTGACCCATGCACCTCATTCTGCTTCAGGATGAGCTGTCCTGTGGAGAACCTCCAACATGTTCTCCTCAGCAGTTTTCTTGTTCACTCAGGATGTTGACAGCATCCCTGTGGCTTGTCAGTGTGATGGACATAGTCTTTCATTCTTCTCGGCAAGCAGGAATAAAGAAATAAACAGTTAATATCCTGGGCTATGACCTTATGTTAACTGAGACCAAGGTGAAGGGTAAATACAGAATATTAATTGCTTGTTAGGATAGAGCAAAAGGCCAGTAGATTACACCTTACTAAGTCTGCTGCTATAGAATTCAGAGCCACCCATACCTGTTTACCAGTAAGAGAAGATAAAATGTCTTTCTCTCAGTGTCTCCTCCTTGGGGCTCCTTTCTTGTCAATGAATCCTATCAATAAGAATAGTTGTGGGGGACTAGCTTATGTAGATTTGACTACAAGAACAAAGGTTTGGTTGAGTGAATGCTTTCACACCAGGGCTCTATGACACGGAGAAAGGTATAGAGTTGCCCATACAGGAAGAAGTAATCTCAATGAATGATTCATACACTCCTGTGATATTATGGAAGAGAAAATCGTCATGATTTCACAAGATTTCTACAGAATTGACAGTGACTGTCCAAAATGCAGGTGTTCCCAAAGCTCTGAAAGTTGGCTTCTCCATATGGTATGTACACACACTCCCATGGATTTTTATAATAGATCTGCCAGCTGTAAATTCACTATATAACATTTATAGTCTCTCATCACCTTCTGGATGGTGACTGCATCTCTGCCTTTCCTGTTCCCAGAATTCTCCTAATCTGGTCACTATACTTCCTGCTTGGCTAATGATCAATCCAGTCTTTTATTAAAACCAATACGAGTAACAAATCTTTACAGTGTACGTGAGCATTATCTCACAGCATTTTCCCTTTTTTCTTTTCAAAGCAAGAACTCTGAATCTAATCTCCTTTGTTTACCTTTCTTCCTGACCATTATCCATAACAACTTGTAACCAACATTCTAAACAAAGACAAATATCCACAATCCACTTTTTTTGGGAATGTGTGCATAGCTTTCTAAGCTAATTGGGGGCACTGATAATATGGGAGCCCCCCAAAATTATAATTTTGGTCAAGTTATTTTATGAGGGTGGATCATCTCAGTCAACAGTCTTGAAGCTGTTCTGAATGTAAAACTCAGAGGTAACTGCAACAGAGGTGCTCTGAATCATTGGATCATCTGTTCCAATTGGAGATTTTTCAGGGGGTCTTCCTTCATCAAACCTCATTTTTCTTAACCCAGAATTAATCAACAGCCTCTCATTTCCTATGGAAACAAAAGCAAAACATCTTTTCCAAAGTAACATATCTTTTGACTTAAATTTTGAAGTCAAGGCATTTTCAGAATATATAGGTTGGATTAATACAGAAGCATTTATAAGTAAATGCCTTTTAGCAGCTGTTGCTCTTTCCTCAGCAGTTAAACAATTCAAAGACAACACAACAACATACAGCATCCAGATTCTCTTGTATTTTCCATCTTTACATGACTTTTTAAAAACTCAATTTCTTCTATTTTTATTTTTAAGTTTTGTTTTTTTGAGACAGGGTTTCTCTGTGTATCGTTGGCTGTCCTAGATCTCAATCTGTAGACCAGGCTGGCCACAAACTCACAGAGATCCCCTGCCTCTGCCTCCCAAGTCCTAGGATTAAAGGCATTGCCACAACACCCAACTATTATATTTTTAAGGACTTTTTCTATCCTTTTTCTTTTCTCTCCCAAGCCTACATATATTTTTAAACACACTGTAAACTGTTTAGAATTTTTTGTCTTAATCTTAGTCTTTACTGTATATCTATTTTTTCTGATCACATGTGTCTTTAAATGGAATAGGTAGGCTTAAAGATGCAGCTTTGGTGGCTAGCTTCACCCATTCCTTGACTTCCTGAGAGTCTAGCTTCATAGTGGAGGTACAGGCAGGATCCATTTATTTTTATGGTTATTTTATTGTTACAGATCTCTGGAGTTTCTAGATCTATGCCATCACCAAGAAGCATGCTTCTGGGTGCTCATAAACACAATTTAAGTGTTTGGTTGTAGGGACTCTTAAAAGAACTGCTACGTGGTTTTTACTGCTAGCACTGAGTCAGGAAGCCTTTCTTAAAGGAGCTGCACCTCTGCTTGACACCAGCAAACAGAGCCTACTGGAATACAGACAGTTACCAAGAAGCTGTGCTTTACTCTGTTCATGTCTGTCTAGAATCCTTTTTTTTATAAAAAAAAGCTTTCTCGGTTTTATGTGGAAATTATTGCCAAACATTTGGGTGCCATTTGTAGATGGAAGTTTCTGTCCCGCTTAGTCCCACAGCTATTCAGTCCCAAAGAAACACAATACTTTTTGGCCTATTATCTCCGGCTTATTATTAACTAATTCTTACAACTTAAATTAACCCATAATTCTTGTCTGTGTTTAGCCATGTGTCTTGTAACTTTTTCTCAGTAAGGCATTCTCATCTTGCTTCCTCTCCTTCTGGATGGTGACGACATCTTTGCCTTTCTTCTTTCCAGAATTCTCCTAGTCTTGTCCCACCTATATTTCCTGCCTGGCTACTGACCATTCATCATTTTATTAAACTAATAAAAGTGGCAAATCTTTACAGTGTGTAAGACCATTCTCCCACAGCAATTGTAGGGTTAGGGAGAAATGTGGGGCTAGAGAAATTCCCAGGAATCCACAGGGTAACCCCAGCTAAGACTCCTAGTAATAGTTGAGAGGGTGTCTGAACTGGACTTCCTCTATAATCAGATTATTGTCTACCTTGTCATCATAGAACTTACATCCAGTAACTGATGAAAGCAGGTGCAGTGATTCACAGCCAAGCACTGGGCTGAGGTCCTGGAGTTCAGTTGAAGAAAGATGGAGGGATCATATGGGGGGGCGGTCAACATTATGATTGAGAAAACTACAGAGACAGTAGACATAAGCTAGTGGGAGCTCACAGACTCTGAACTGACAGCTGGGGAATCTGCATAGGACCAAACTAGGACTTCTGAGTGTGGGTGACAGTTATGTGGCTTGATCTGTTGGGGGGCGCTGGGGCTGGCAATGGGACCAGCACTTATCCAAGGTGCATGAGCTGGTTATTTGAAGCTTATTCCATATGGTGGGATACCTTGCTCAGGGCTTGGTCTTTCAGCATCTTTACTAGGGAAGTGTTTCTTGAAGACACCAGATTGTTGGATCTTGTTTACTAATCTAGGTAGCTGGTCTGTTTCTATTTATGTACATTTAATATTAATAAGAAATAATTAATAATTCTTGTACTTTTATTTTCTGATTGGTTGGATTATTGTTTGCTTTTAATATTTTCTTAGAATTTGTGATTTGTTGATTTTTTGGAGGTGATAGATTCCTTTCAGGGTCTCCTTTGTGTATCTATTGATTCCACGATCCTGTAGTGTCATGGTTGAGGCTGTTTTCTTTTTCCCATGTGCTTAGTATTTTTTAAATACCTCCTGCATTGGTGGATTAGTTTTCATGATGTTTGTGTTTATCTGAACTGACCTTATTTCTCCATCAACTTTAAAGGACAACTTTTTTTAATATAGCAATGCTTTCTGGCAGCTATTGACTTTCCTAGCTTGAAATACATCTTTCCTTAGTCTCCTGACTGTTAGAATTATTAGTGGAAAACATTGCTGTCATTCTGATGTGTTTCCCTTAGTTGGCATTTTTCTCTTTCACACAAAATTACAGACTTAACAAATTAGCATGTCATCCTTGCACAGAGGTTATTTCAATTTCAAAAATATATGCTGACAAAGCCAGCACCTAGATGTCCACTTCTTACTTGTAGTTTAGGACATTAACATCCAACCCTACCATCTTGCAGAATTCACTAATTGCATAACTAGAATTTCTTTAGGATTCTGTATGTAGCTAATTGTGTCATCAAAGGCTGAAGATAGTGATACTATTTATTTATTTCCAATTTATCTGACTTTTCTTTCTCATACCATACTTTGACTAGTTAATTCAAGTAAAATTTTGAAAGCTGAAAGACTACATATTTGCTTCATTCTCAGTCTACAAAGAAAGCACTCATTTTTATGATTAGTAATAAGGCAACTAACAACAAAATCAACAACAACAACACACACACATCAGATTAGTGAATTTTTTTGTGTTGTTAGTTTGCAGGAAACACTTTTAAAAATAATGAAGACACCTTTTTTCCCAAATATATGTCTTTATATACTGTAATAATGTCTTTTCCTTTCATCGTTTGTTGATATAATCAATTTCACAAAATAGTGAAATTTGAACTGGCATTATATTACTAAGGTGAAAGTGATTTTCTCACCATGTTATCTGTTATTGCAGTTAGATTCCAGTTACCATACTTCTATGTTGGTGAGCGATATTAGACAGGAATTGTTTTGTCAGTCAGACCTTAATATCAATGTGATGCCAGAGTCATGAGTTTTGATGTATTCAAATTTCTATTTTTTGAGACAGTTAGTACAAAATTAGTATTTTTCCTTCTTTAAATATTTGCAATGGGGCTAGAAATATAATTTTGTGACTAAGAACATTTGTTGCTCTTGAAGAGGATCTGGTTTCACTTCTCAGAACCTGAATGGGGGCCCACAGTCATCTGAAACTATCTGACACCCTCTTCTGACTCTGTGGGCATCTGGTACAGAAGTTATACACACCTATGTGCAGGCAAAACACTCAAACTGATCAAATAAAGGAGGCTAAACAATTTTAAATATGTCTGGGAGACTATAACAGGCAAGCCATTTGGTCTTGCAATTTTCTTCTAAGATGATCCAAATTTCTATTCTGGATAATGGAGCTATTCAGACTAACATCTTTAAGTTGTTTTGTGAACTTTGATTGTTTGTGGCTCTCAAAATTTCTTTGTTCATTGCATACTGTTGTTAATACTTTTTAATGCCCTCATCCTTTGAATTTCTGTACCATCTATACTGATAACTCTAATCCTTACAATTATTTTTGGAGTGTACTCAGGAGTTTACTTGTTTTCTTGTATATTTGTATGAGGGTATGTGAATGCATGTGTGGAGGCCAGAGGCCAACCTCAGGTGTCATTAGCTAGAAGTGATTGCCCTTATTTTTGAGACTGGGTCTTTCACTGGGAGTTCAGGCTCAGAGTAGGCTAGGCTGGCTAACAGGCGAGTCCCAGGGATCCTCCTTTCTCTGCCTCCCAGGACTGATTACAAACATGTACAATTGCACCTGGCTTTTTATGTGGGTGCTGGGGAGAGAACTCAGGTCTACATGCAGCAAGCACTTTAGACTGAGCCACCACCCTAATCTCTTTAATTCTTACTGGTAATTTATATTCCTCCGGATCCCCTTTGTCCTTCTCCTCTCCCTGCTGCCCTTCCTTCCTTATTCCCCATCCATCTAGTTAGACAGTTTGTTATTTACATGTTGATGGTTTCAGACTCATTTTTGTTTCATTTTATCTATCCTTTTTTTTTTCTAACTTTAGTTTACTTAACTAAATTTCTAATTTTTCAAAAATGGGTATTTGCATCATTGGATTCTCCCCCCCTTTTTTTTCTAGTGTAAATAGCTCCCAATTTCACTGTGGATACACAATAAACATTGTATGCTTTCAACCTTTGTGGTTTTTTTTAAAGATTTATTTTGTGTATATGGTTGTCTATCTACCTGTACACCTGCATGCCTGAAGAGAATATCAGATTCTAAATGACTGTCAACCACCATGTCGTTGCTGGGACTTGAACTCAGGACCTTTGGAAGACCTGCTAATGTTCTTAATCACTGAGCCATCTCTCCCACACCCTTCTTTGTGGTTTTGAGGATCAAATGCAGGGACTTATACATACCATACAACTGTTCCACTACTGTACCTCATTGATAGCCCTCAAGACCTTAATTGAAATCTGTTTTATGTCCCTGAATAAGTCTCTGCAGTAATGTTCCATGTATACATTTTAAGTTGTATATTCTTTTATTGCTGAGTCACACGTGTTAATTAGGCTAAACTGGGAGGTAGTACTATTCAAATGTTTTATAGCTGTACTAATTTTCTACTGCATCATCGATTACAGAGAGACATTTGAATTCTCTAAAAATGTCAAATGGATATGGTGATGATTGATTGTAGTCTAAGCTACTTGATGGGCTGAGACAGGAGGAAAAGTAAATTGGGGACACCCTCTACAAGATATCAACACCTCATCTTTAAAAACAATCTTGCTTATTTGACTATCTGCAGTAACAGTATTATTTATTATAATATACAATATATAGTTATACTTATATCTGTGGAAATTGATATTCATTAGATAGATACAATAGTTCTTAACACTGTTATGCCTTGACAAAAATAATATTAAAATAATTAAAATTTTGTCTGATTCACTGTTCATAACTCTCCCTTAGTCCTCATTTCTGGCCTGGTTGCCATCATAGGAATATATACTTGGTAGGCTGCATCCTTACCTTGTTTTTTGGTTAGTTTTGGCCAATAACAGTGAAACATGGAACATAAGAGATTTGAGTGCTTAATCTTTTCAGTTTTTTTTCTCTGCTTGGTTGTGGGGTAACAGCTGGTATGTTTTTCTGTGAATACAACCATTGGTGTGGGACATTAAGTTAGGTGGCTGTTTCCTACCGGTACAGAACCCACTTTTCTCTAACAATTCTTGTTTACACTTACCATCAGGTTTAAGAGTGATACTGCCTTTTGCCATCTGTGGGTACTTAGCCAGCCCACTTTGGGATCCAGGAGTCTTGTCCACACCTTTTTAAGTGCCCCTTTCATTGAGTATTACCTCAGTCCCACTAAGTCTGTTAGGAGATTCGAATACATTAACGGACTTGGATGATTTATTAATAGAGGTTATTTTGTTCTTCCCATTCCACTTAATGCATTCACATAAGTTGATTAATTAACATTAGACATTTAAACAAACACAACAGACAACAGTGTATTTGGATCTTGACTGGAGGAAGAAAACTGATCATATGGTAACTAAATTGTTCTAACTGCAGTGCTAATGCTCAATATTCTCATACTCAGGCAACAGATTCTTGAGATGATTGTGGAAAAGACTTTCATGATGCAGACTAGTCAAGTCACAAGCAATATATAACACAGCATCAGTAAAAAAGCATCAGCACTCAGCATACAACTGAGCTGCACAATTACAACATCCAGTGCCCTAGCCTGTGGCGAGAATAAAGCTCATACTGTGTTTTGCCTCACTTCATTCAATGTCAGAAAATAAGTTGTATATTAAGACAAGAGTTAGAACAGGTTCTGTATGAAGGGGACGCAGGACGAACTAGATATTCAGATTACTGGCTGCATTTGAACTCAAACTTCCCGCCTTACATCTCAAGATGGTAATATTCGAATATGTTAGTACACTGAAAAGCTTGAGGAGTCAATTTTAAAGAACACTTGAATAAGGAAAACGTATGGCCCATGTATTTTACAAAACCGTAACTTTGTTCAGATGCATTGCAAAAGGGGTAATAGTTGCTGTGCCCGAGAGAAAAGTAACCTGACTTATTCAGTATCTCAGAACACGGGGTTCTCTTCTCCCTCGTGCTCTTCTGGCTGGCATCCTCCATCACAGGAAGGGAGAGGGTGGACCGGCGGGCGGCCGAGACAGGTGCGAGCCTCCTGGGAGTAGCGCTGCCTGGCTGGAAGCTGATTCTAGCTGTTCTCACAGCCGCCTCACTTCGGTCTAAACCGAGAACTACCTTTCCGTACGGAGATCGCGCCCCGCGAAATCATAAAGGTAAACAGAAAAAGTCTGGACTACGGCATCTGCCCGGACCTACAGACTCTCGCGAGATCAAGAACAGTCGTACTAGTTTGGCTGAAGACCTCGCGAGAGGGCGGTGTCGGGGGCGGGGCCCGCCGTGGCGGGAATTTCGCCTGCTTCCGGTTTGGTCCGGGAAAGTTCTCCGTTCTGGATCCCGGCCTGCGGATTCCCGGGACGGGAGCGTTCGCTGGGCCCGGGGTCTTTCCGGTAGTGTGGCTCCCTCTGAACGCCGGGCTGGAGCGGAGGGAGGCGGCGGGTCTGCAGCGCCCGGAAATCCGGCTGAGGTGCGTGAGGGCCCCAGCCCCCACCCTTAGCCGCCTGGGAGCGAGGACCGCGTTGGCAGCCTTGGCGGCTCTCACGTCTGGGGTCGGAACCCAGGAAGACGCCCGGATGCTTGTGGACCTTTTGCCTTCCCAGGTTTTTTAAGTTTGTTTCTCCCGTGTGCTAAGGGGACGTTTTTGGTTCCCGAGGGCGTCCCTTGCTTTTCAGCTTTTTCCTGTTTCTCTTGGGAGCCGTCCCGATAACTATGGATCCACGATGTCATTTTAGGGCATGTTGTGAATAATGGATGGCGGTTCTGCCGTATCGACTTTCCTGACGGACAGTTTAGAGCTGGAGCTGGGCACAGAATGGTGCAAACCCCCTTGCTTTTCTTGTGCCTTTGACAACAGAGAAGGCAGAGTTTTTTCTGGAGAGTCCTATCTTGCCGCCGGCTCCCTTAAGCGGTAGGTAAAAGAGCCAGATCCCACCCGTGTTGTTTAATTGTCACTAAAGGCTAAACTTCGGTGCCCACCATGCCTTGTTTGATAGCTAGTACCTAGAAGGTTCCAGCCTATGTTTGTGCCCTGGCTGGCTTTTGAGTATTTTCGGAGAACTTGCTTGGTAGGAGGGGATAGCTGAATACCGACATTTAAGGGACTTAGACTGCTTTCTGAGCAGCCTAGGAATTGGAATACCAGTTTTGAAATTGGTATTTCCTTCTAAGGACAGCACCCGTCTACGAGTTTTCAGGAATTTGTAAGCAGGACGCAGCTGGTTTTGCTGCTCCAGTTCTCTCCAGTCCTAGCTATCTGCATCCAGAGACATTGCTTACATCGGTTGAATAACTAATTGATTGCAGTAAAGCTGCTGATCTTGAATTATTTTGGTAATGTCTCCTGAAGCATTTTATTAATGAAGGAAACCATTTCTGCTGGTGTTATGATTATACCCTCTTAACTTTAAAGCACACTGCATAACTTTATAATGCCATTCTTCAGTCATAATTCAGAATATTTGGTGATTTAGAAGCCCACCGTCTTGTTCAGAGGTAAAACGCTATGACCTAGGACCACCATGTATATTGCCCAGAATCCTTTTAGACTTTTCCTTTTGAGTCGCATTGCTTTTCACCTATTTTAACATGTTAAGGTTTGAGATACCCAAGCACTTCCTGATGTACATGCCGTGTACAGTCTGGATTCAAATGATTAAGTCAGCATTTTCATTGCAGGTTAATTTTAAATCTTGATCCATTACCAACTAATTTTGAAGAGGATACAGTAGAACTATTTGGCTTCCAATGGGTTACCGAAACAGCATTAACAAATTCACGTCGAGAGCTCTTTCATTTATTCAGGTACATGTATGTCTATTTTTAAGAGTCTAGATGCTGTCTAGTTTTACATTGCTGGGTTTTCCCCCAATACTGATTACAAAAACATGGGGGAAGTGCTCTTCATCTTACCATTATTAACATAATAGTTTTAAAGAGTTTTTATGTTGGGGTTCAGAATCCTTGCGTGCGTGTGCACGTCTGTGTGATGCTAGAGATCAAATCCAGGCTATTATAAATATTAAGCAAGTATCCTACCACTGAGCTATTTTATCTTTAGTAATTGACAATGTGTGAAACTGACCTTTTGAAAACCTATTGATTCTTCATGGATTTCCCGTCCTGAATTCCCATCCCACTCTCCTCCCCATCTCCTCAGATCTGCCCTCTGCCCTGCAAGCTCCCCCAAAACAAAACCAAATTTAAAAGAAAAACTAAAACCAAAAAAACCCCAAAACAAACAAAAAAAGAAGAATCTTTCATGGAAGCTTTTAATAAACATTCACCAAGTAAGTTATAAAATAATGAAGCTACCCAGTAGTGTTAGAAATCTGATCCATGTAATTGCTATGTGCTTTACATTATGCTAAAATTTACTCTTTCACATGTTTTAAAATCAGGCAACAGCTATTCAACTTGGAATCCTTAGCACGAGTCAGCTGTGATTTTGGTAAGTTTAATGCGTGCTTAATTACAAAAAAGAATGCCACTCTATTACACTGACTTCTATTGCAGCTCTGATGTGTAATTGGGTTTCATAAAAATGTGAAGTGTTTCAGAGGCTCTCAACCTTTAGGTTGCCACCCCTTTGGGGGTCGCTTATCACAGCCCTGAACATCAGATATTTACATTATAATTCATAACTGGAAAAAAATTACAGTTATGAAGTAGCAACAAAATAATTTTATGGTTGGAAGTCGTCACAACATGAGGATCTGTACTAAAGCGTCACAGCATTAGGAAGGTTGAGAACCACAGTGTATTTAGTATTCTGAAAGAGAATGACATTTAAATTTTGTTAAAGGTGAGATTTATAATATTTTCTTCAATTATGTAGAATTTAAGGTAAATCTGACTTGAAAAAACTTAAACTTTTCTGAGAGAACTATTCCTTTGGAGGTGAGGGGTGGGATGGGAAACATAAACAAGATAAAAAGTAACAGACCTTCTAGGACTCTTGGTCATCTTCTTGCTTTCTACTTCCGTTTCCCTTTAGCATTTGGTGGGTTGCTGATTTTAGTGGAGTGGTACAGGTAGGCTGTGAAGGAATTGAAGGGCAGTGTTTTTACTGAAGGCCGGCTGTATTCCTTGCAACAGTTTTAGTGTGGTGGAATATTTTTGTGTTCATCTTAAGTTCTAGTCTCAGCTAAGTGTGTCTCTTATGTAACAATTTCTATCTTATTGATTGAGCTTTTGTAAAGTTTAAATGCCATTATGCATGTTAAGTGTTTCTCAGTGTACATCAAATGCCTAACAGGTAGAGATCACCTGGAACATATTTTTGGTCAGATAGGTTCATTAATTTCCCAAAGCATTGTCTTGCTGATTTGGGTAAGATGTAAGGGTGATAGGACTTTATTCTGGATTGGATGCTGTTAAGGAGCAAAGGCAGTTAGTTACATGAGACACAGGAAGGAAGGTTGGGAAGGACTCTCACTATTTAAACTGGGATTAATAGCATGAAGATAAAGATGCTGTCTGTGGCATTTGAGTGCATAGTGCTTTATTTCTGTGTTCAGACATGATTATAAAGGTTTGACTTGTCACTTTACCATAACCACAGAGTCCTCTTACTTTTGTTTTTAATGAAAATTTTTTTATTTTCTAGAATCATAGCCTAGCTGTTTCTGGTAGTTGTTAACAGTCAGATTTGACTATGTTTTCATAGGATGTTAGCAGTAACAAATTATCATTGCTGCATTATCATTTAGTGAGACAGTTTCCCGCCTGACATGCAAAGTACTTACTGCCTGGTGTGGGGAGTTGTTGTTCTGTCACTTAGGTTCCCAGGTTTGCTTTCAGTTGTGGCAGAGTTGATCCATCTCAATTACATGAGGTATATGTATAATCACTGCTTATAACCTTGGTGACTGCTTATTTGTCCATCATTGTTTTTTATTGATCTGCTTTTACTGCTTAGTGTTTATTCTGGTTCTATGATACATTTTCTGATTCTTTGAATATCTAGTGATGTTACATTGTAGTATATGTAGATTTTATATATTTACTTCTAGGAATTTTTGGTGTTCATCTTGCTTACTATTTTTTGTTCTGGCTTGCTGTTTAATACTTTTATTCTGATAGGTCTTTCTGAGGTTTGTTTTCAATTTTATGAGGACTTCTACAGCCACCTGGCATTCTAGCATTGGGGTGTCTGATGGTCTCTCTGGGTACCTACACTATGCACAGACACATAATTAAAAGTAAAATGAAATCTTAAAGAATTTGTGTTTTAAGTAGATTTTGCAAATAGATTGTAAGAAGGTAAAACATATGTTGTAGGTTCTCTTGTGATATGAGAGACAAGAGAAAGTGGATTATTTCAACGTCTTTGTTGTAAACTTAGTAAGACTTGATAAATTAGATATTAAGATAAACCTGTAAAAACTTTAGCCATTATTCACTGACAGTTGTTTAGGCTATCATTGATAGTGTCTGTTTCCTTTTCAGGGAAGATAGCCACCTTACACTCCAAAGCAGACAGTATTAGGCAGCAATGTGTAATGTTTCTCCACTACATTAAAGTTTTCATCTTCAGGTAGGAATACAGATGAGTGGTTTTCTTACTGCATGTATATCTGTGGGTATATTTACACAAACTTGTATATTTATTCTATCTAATGCCTTTTTAGGTGCCTGAAAGTACAAGATGCTGAGAACCACAATCTCCCTGTCCATCCCTATGAGGCTTTGGAAGCTCAGCTTCCTTCAATGTTGATTGATGAACTTCGTGGATTACTTCTGTATATTGGACATCTAGCTGAACTTCCCAGTGTTACTCTAGGAGCATTTGTAAATCAAAACCAGATTAAGGTTTGATTAGTTTGTTTTTTAAATTATCCAACATTTTTCTCTCCTAAGAAAAAAGAGTATTATGCAAGAATACGAATTCCTACAAGCATGGCATCAAATGAAACTCTGATCTCCTGTCTTGTTAATTATATATTTTTTACTATATATAAATGTGCCTCACTTTAGTTTCTTCATTTATGTAATTTATTTAACTTTCAGAACTTATGGGAAGAATTAAATGATTGACTTGCCTAAAGTGATTAAAACACTACCCTGAATCAATAACTGTTCTCTATTTGAAAGTGTAAATGTTTAGAAATTTCAAATAAAAACTAACCTCTTTGAAATTTCTGTTATTCTCATCAATAAAGGTTTGGGAAATGCCATGTCATTTATATATTACAGTAAAATTTAAGAAAACATCTTTTATTTATTTGTTTTAAGACAGTGTCTTAGGAATCTGAGGCTGGCCTTAGTATGCCTTCGACTTCTGATCCTTCTGCCTTTATCCCAAGTGTTGGGATTTCACACCAAAGCCATCATGGAGTGCTGGAAATTGAATCTGGGTCTTTATGCTGGCACAGCATACTACCAACTGTACCCTTACCCTCAAAGAAAAGTCATCATATGTAAAATCATCATATGGAATTAAACTCTTTCACATCATATCACAGCTTGATGGTAGAATATCAGATGCAGTGTTGAGTTCAATTTCTCAAGACTTAGAAGGAAAAAATTTGCCTTTTGAAACCCAAATTTATGTATTCCAATATCTCAAACTTTTTTGGAATGTGTTTTTTTCACTATGCCTCTTTTTTCCAGTAGTGATAAACACTCTGAAGTTTGATTTTTTTAAATGGTATTAATAGCACAGTTTAACTCATAGGTAAATATCAAATTCTGTATGTGAAAATTGGAGCATAAATGACAATTATGATAATTTATGGTATTCTCTGAACTTTTAATCCTATTACATGTGAATTTACTAATATCAGTAAGTTTTTAGTAACATGATGCTTGTCAAAATTTCTATTTTGGTGAACTTTAATAAATAAGAACAAGAAAATATTGACTTGAACAGAGATCAATATGTAATAATAAGTGCTAAAACAATTTATAGGTTATTATGTTTAATCTATAGAAAGGAAGTAAGTTACTGCTTTTATAAATTCTGTCTTGATAAAGGTATGTGGGTAGATTTTGGAGGGTAGTTTCCCTTTCTGGTTTCCATAAGTTGGAGTTCTTGTATTTTCTGGATATCCATCAAATGTATAAGAGAATAAACATGCATAACTTGTTCATTAGCAGAAAGAAGCCTTTGTGTACAAGAGTCTTTGAGTTTTTGTGGACATTTTGATTTGGACATCTTGAAAAATAGTTTATTTAAAGTCTAGAAGACTAAATATTAAAGAGGAGAACATCTTAAAATATTAAATGTATACCAAAATACTTTCCCATAATAAAATATTCTTTTAAAACTTAAAATTATATATATACATATAGATATCTATATCTAAATAAATATAGTATGCCATCTTACATGTGAAAAGCATTATTTTATTACATGTGAAAAGCATTATTTTAGCTACTATTTCCATTTGAGCATCTTTCTTAAAAATTTGCATTAGAAATATTAGATATTTTGTATCACAGTTTCTTCTATTTCTCTTTGTTTCTTTATCATCCATTAATTTGACTTTCCAGATAGGTGATTGGTGTGTGTGTGTGTGTGTGTGTGTGTGTGTGTGTGTTGGGGGGTGCTATATTTTTTTATGCTATTTGTGCTGTTAAAAATATTTTGACTTTTACATTTGTGGCTACAATTCATCTCTTTTGCTTTATGTAGGAGGCAGGGTGCTAAAGAGATGCCTCAGAAGTTAAGAGCCATGAGGCTGCTCTTTCCAGAAGACTGGGTTTGATTTCCAGAAACCATTTGATGGCTCAGAAACATCTGTAACTCCAGTTCCAGGGGATCTCTTTTGGTCTCTGTGGTCACTAGGCATGCACATGGTGCATATATATATATATATATATACATGCAAACAAAACACCCGTACACATAATAATTAAAAAAATATGTAGGGAGATAGTAAGATAGTAAATCTGATAATAGTTTCTGCAAATGGACATGATAACTTTTAATGTGTTACGTTTTCCTCGTTAATTTGAAATATTTTATTTATCTCCTGTTCCTTCTGCTTGTTATCTCTCCCTGTGCCACTATTAGTCTAGCATTTTTGTGTTTGTATATTTGATAGAGAAAACCCTTCATTTTTTTCTAAGTTCAGTGGAACTGGTTAATGTCATTGTATTGTTTTACAGTGATACTCAGTGTTCACTAGTGATAACCAGTATAGCATAGAGCTAAAATTTTTCATTTGAGTTTGATAGAATTGAGTTTGAGTACTCAATCATGGATTGAGAAAGAAAATTCTTCACCTTTGTCGCCTTGCATTTCTTAATGAGAATGACCATATAGTTGGCATAATGATCTGAAGTTCTCATTTTTATATTTTATGCTTCCTGTTCACTCACTTCATTAAAGGATATTTCTTAGCTAATTTCTAAAGCAAAAACTGTCTTAATATTCCTTTAGAGCCTTACCACTAAGGAGACACAGTGGTTGGTTGAAAGGGGTCTGTACTGTCCCAACCTATTTAGCCATCTCTATAATGTGTCTGTATTAAACCACCAAGTAAAAATGTATCCTTACAAGGCTCTTCAGTGAAAGAATTTGTCTCTAATCATGACAAAATTTTTCCCAATCTTTGGATGGGTAATTGGTTCTTTGGGTGGATGGAGTTTTGTGATGTGGTACAAAACACCTTACTACTAATTTTTACTACTAATAATGTCATTCACAGCTCTTCCCGCCATCATGGCATTTATTACATCTCTATTTGGATACCCATTGGCTGGTGCTGGAAATACTTCACATGCTGGGTGAAAAATTGAGTAAGTTTTTTAAAATCCTAACTTTTGTTGTTTTTTAAAATGAAATTAGCCAGCTGAATACCATGGCATATAGTCTGTAATCCCAGTTCTTGTGAGGCTCATGAGGCCAGCTTGGATTGAATGATGAATTCTGGGTTGGCCTGCGCTATGAAGAGAGACTCTGTTCAAAAGAAAATAATTAAAAGTACTTATGTCATTTTTTAAAAGTAAATAGGTAATGTTTACCCCCATTTCTCCCAGAGTGTCCATCAATCATGCCCCAGATAAGTGGAAATCGCTCCATCAGTTTATTTTTCAGTCTTTGATCTGTTGGTATACACGTATTCATTTTTGTTTATAACTGGTATGGTTGTACTTTTCATTGTGGTTTTTCATTTAGCAGATTGTGTATGTGTGTTACATGTATGTGCTGCAGTCTGTTTACACTTGTGGCATGTAGAGTGACTAGAGACAGCATCAAAAATTTCCACCTTATTCTTCTAGGCCTCTTATGTTTGGTTTTTCAAGACAGGGTTTCTCTGTTTCCTGGCTGTCCTGGAACTCGCAGAGATCCATCTGTCTCTGCCTCCTGAATGCTGGGATTAAAGGTTTGGGCCATCACTGCCTGACTGAGGAGACAAGGTCTCTTACTAATTGAACTTGAACTTGCCATTTTGACGAAACTGACCTGCTAGCAAGCCCTCAGGATCTTCCCTAGTGGTGGAATATAGGCCCTTGCTGCCATGTCCATTTTGTGCTTGGATGCTGGGAATCAGAACAGGATTTTTGTAGTGATGCAGCAGCTTTTTAGACATCTGTATGAGAAAGTACATGTGGTTCAGTTATATTGAGACTTGTGTTACGGCTGTATTGCACTAATTCAGCTGTGTCTTTTAAACAGTAGTTCCTGGATTCTTTTATAAGTGTTTCCCAGAAGACACATAGGAATATAACTTTAATCTCTGTATATATTCTATGAAATATTTTTTTAAATTTTTTTATTAAAAATTTCTACCTCCTCCCCTCCTCCCATTTCCCTTCCCCTCCCCTCACTCCCCCTGCTCTCCATGTCCCGTCCAAAGAGCAGTCAGGGTTCCCTGCCCTGTGGGAAGTCCAAGGACCTCCCCC
>LOJH01030696.1:2906-17037 GCA_001685095.1 Ellobius talpinus | reverse complement strand
TGGTTTTCACCAACTTTCAATACACAAAATGAAATGAATAAATACCATTAGCAGATGTGCGACAGTTTCACCATGTGCGTTCAGGTAGAGCCCTGACACCTTAGAAATGCTTAATTTTCTGATTATCCCATTTGTAGAGAATAAACAAAAATAATTATCTCGGAGCTGGAGAGAGAGAGAGAGAAAGAAAGTACTTGCTGCACAAGTCTGAGAACCTGATCTGTTCTTGAGCCTCAGGTACAAGTCAGGCAGAGGTGGAAGCCATGAGTAATCCCAACAGTCAGGAGGCAGAGGTATGGGATTCCCAGGCAAGCTAGCTAGCTAGGCTAGCCGGAATGTGCAAGCTCCAAATTCAGCTGGAGACCCTGTCCCAATAAGTAAAGTGGAGAGCAGTTGAGGACTCCCAGTGTCGTTCTCAGGCGTCTGCACTCATGCATATAGCATGCACTCACACATGTGTCTATACAACATGCATCCATACATGCACAACACACAATACATTTACACAAGATATATAGTCCTTTTATACACCATGTTGTTAATGTATGGAAACATCCAGAGTGTGTGTTCTGTAGTTTCCTTGATCATCACTACTCTGTTGGCATGGGCAGGTAGGTGTTTGGGAATAACAGCCACACTGTGGCATCACCCATTTTGTCCTCTCAGAACTAGTAAAGTTTCTCTTCTAGGTTTCTTTCTTCTCTGTTCTTTCTACTAGATCTCTTGATTTCTCTCTACTCTGATTTCCTGTAAATCTGCGTTTGGGTGTAGCTCTAACCCCACATCATATAAACTAAAGTTTATGGATGGCAAACACTGGGCCACAACAGGATCTAATCATTCAAAGTGCAGAGGAAAAACCACCAGTGCTTGGGGCTCACTTTCAGTGATTATAATTTTCTCATTTGAGATGGAAACCGCTTGAGATTTTCTGTGTCCCTGCCAGCTAGTCAGTGGCACCACTGTTAAAACAGCAACAAATGATGTATTCTGAAAAATGGAGAATTGTCAGAAGGTGGGCGTTGGGGTGTTTCATTATAGAATTTAGGCTGCGTCATACAACATATGGGGCAGGTTTAAGAGTAGAGATTTGTTCTGGATTGGACGCTTTTGAGATGCACACCAGAAAGGGGTAGGGTATCTGTGAATGTAGCTCTTCCTAAATCCTAAATTTGATAAGCCTATAGGTTGCCATAGCAATGGTCACTTGTTTATCTGGGCCAGAGGATGGATATTTGATTCTCTTTGGGCTTCAGATAATGTTGGTGTTTCTGTCTGAGGCTGGACATGATTGCAGAGGCCTTTGGACTTATTGTGGACTCAATGGCCCTTTTGGGGATGATTTTGGTGAAGTGGTGTTCATCAGTGGAAGCCGGGTCTTCCCTGTGAGCTTAAGGCAGGGCCAGGATGCCAGGGCAGCAGCCGTTTTCTTCTTTGACTGTCTCTTTGCCTAGAAACTAGACATAATAATGTTGATGTCACAGATTCACAGGATAGACAGAGATTGTTCTTAAATACTTGACATAGCATCACTAACCACTAAGTACTTAGCAAAATGTAGCTTTATTTAATAGTGCCTCAGGCACCTGCTGAGTGTAAAGGACTCCCTACTTGATTGTGTTGGGCCTTGATTTCTCTGGACCTTTCCATTTAAAAACTGTGAAATCCAGTCTCCATCTGTGGGTCTAACTGGATATTCCTCATCTGCTCTTCCACGTCCAACGCCTACTGAGAAGAAGCTCTTGGAAATCATGGAAGTTGCTGGGCCCGACTACTGATTTTCCCTAGACGTAGGCAGGAGCTTTGTCACTCAGAGAGCATAAACACTCCTCTGATGTTGTTTTGCACTAATACAGACTCATTATAAGAAAATATAAGAAGTTCAAATCTAGTTAGATCAATCGTTCCTTGAAAAATTTCAAAAGAGGTTCAACATAAAGACACATTCCTGAGAGTGATAAGGAGATTTTTGCAAATGATGAGAAGTAATTTTTTTTGCTAAGTTCTTATGTTGTTCTTGTCCTACCTATGTAGTGGCTAAAGGAAGGACATAAAACTGCATGCAATAAGTAATATTGAAATTTGAGAATAATTTTTGGAAGTATTATGGAAGCATATTGTTCAATGACAACTGACCAGAGGTTCCACGATTCCAAAAGCAACAGCTTGTTCAGGAAATCCCAACAACCAGTTTCAACCCACTTGCTAGAATGTGTTTTCCCACTGAAACCCTTGTTGAGAATCCAATTACAGGAAGACTATTCTGCAGTTCCTTAATTACTAATCTGCTTCTTAAAAACTGTTTTATTTTCCTGGAATAAAAACATTAAAATTGTGCAAATGGGGCTGCCCACATGATCTGATAAACAGGGGCTGAAATCTCCTGGACATCATGGAGTGCCTGCGTGTGCATCTGTGTGATGCTTTAGTTACTACAGGACACGCAGTTACAATACTGTTAGATGTAAACGTTTGCACTGGTGTGTGCCCTGCACGGCTTGTGTGTGCATAAACAGCAGACTGCATTTCTACATTTGAGATGATTTGTGTTTGAAACAGAAAATCTGATAATTTTTTTTGGAAGCAAGAAATATATAATTTACAATTTCATTCAAAACTGCTAAAATTTAATTTGTTAAAATATAGCCTCAAAACAATTATTTATTTTTATGCTGTGCTGATTTCCATGCTAAGCACCACATACTCTACCAGACAACAAATGCTTTGTAAGTCTGCATTTGAAGTTGAGCATAGAAGTTCTTACTTTCATGCTTTTTGATCTCCCTCTCTTCTCCAGTTTTTGAGGTTCATGTGGCTGGCCTCCTCTTGGAGATTTGTGACATTTATTTCTGTCTTGGTTCTGTTTCCATCAGTATGGTAAAATACCCTGACAAAAAGCAGTTTACAGCAGAAAAGTTTGCTCTGTTTCTGTCTCCGGGTTATATAGCCTGTCCTCACAAAAAGTCAAGGCGGGAATCCAAAGCAGCTAAATCACAATCTCACTGTAGCCCAGAGTACAGAGAAATAAATGCATGCCAGTAATTTCTCAACCACCTCTGTGTAGGACAGGATCTCCCTGCCTAGGGAATGGTGTTGCCCAAAAGGCACTTGGGTTTCTCACATCAATTTATGTAACCAGTAACATCAGCCAGAATATCCCCACAGGCCAAATCCATCTGGAAAATTCCTCACTGAGAATTTTCCCAGACGTTTGCAGAAAATGTCAAGTTGGCAGTTAACCCAAACCATCCCTGGGCCCATATGTAATTATAACCCAGCTAGACATTTCTTTTAATTTCTTTATCTATTCTGGGACTTTTTTTGACAAACTGCTACAGGAAAAGCAGAATTAATGCAAAAGATGATGAGGTCAAGACATCTGTGTCTGCATTTTCCTGTTGGTGTGGATCAGTTAAGCTCTCCCTTCTCTGTAGTACAGATTGAAATGTGGAATTTATGAGACTAAGGGATTTACTAAAGACTCCAGACCTGATGGGTGTCATAGCTCCTACCACACAGATAGTTCAACTCATAGTTTATGTTTCAAATGACTTTAATTTATTAGTATTTTAATAAATGATTCAATTATTATGCTTCCAAGTATAATAGATTACATTATGAAATTATTATACAAATGTATTAATATGTGCACACATTAAAATGTACTACCATGTTAAATAATAGTAATTTCTATTTGCTTGAAGTATTTATGACCAACATCAAAGATTCAAATATTCATTATCACACAGATAGAGAAGCTGTTTTTATGGTTTGGACATTTCATGGATGTTGTAGAACTTCCTGAAATGGATGGTTACCTCCTAGAGAAGTGTTTCTCAACCTGTGGGCCATGGTAACTCTTGGGGATCAAATATTGACCCTTTTACAGGGGTTGCCTAAGACCATCAGAAAACACAGATATTTACATTACAATTCTTAACAGTAGCAAAAGTATGAAGCAACGTGGAAATAACTTTATGGTTGGGGTCACTACAGCATGAGGGACTGTGTTGAAGGGTCATAGTGTTAGGAAGGTTGAGAATGGCTGCCCTAGAACATCACAGAACGACAGCAAAAAGCACTTCCCATGTTCCCACCAAGTGTTTTTGTAAAAATTTCCAACATAGGGAGTCATGATAGATGCATTTTAGATAGCGCTGCACTGTGTACATTATTTCTGTTTTTCCTAATCCTCAGGCTAATCTCTTTTTATGTATAAAGTAGGATTTCAAGAGACACTGGCACCCAGAGTGGGTGGTGTGGGAAGCGGCTCAGATGAGGGCCTGAGTGGGCGTGCATCCTGGGAACAGACAGTCAGTTTGTGTCAGGCTTTATCTCCGCATCTGACACAGACAGGCCTCCCCACAAACTTTTATTTGGCTCTTGCTAATCTTCCCAATAATGAATTCAAATTCTTCCACACTCATTTCAGAAAACCCAACAAGGTATAATTTGAAAATAAAAATCTAGATCAAGAAAGTAAGACAATTTTAGAACCAAACAATATGACTTTATAGCAAATTTTCTGTGATATAAAGAGTGAGAATTTGACCAGCCTTTCCCTTGAGGGTGTCCACCTTCGCTTTCTTTATGAGAACTGAAAGCTAGGACATTATGTGATAACCTTAAGAGAAGGAAACAGGAAGAAACAAGGTGTATGCTTTAAACGTTCACCCTGCTTCAATGGCCTGTGCTGGCTTTTTCCGTCCTTCCATGGCTTTCCTTCCTCTATTATAAAAAACCCAAAACTAGCATTTAAACTGCGCAGACTTCTGCTGACACTGATAAAGCCCTACATTCTAAGTACATTTGGAGTAATCTTACCTTCTTCCTAGCTATTGCTGCTACATTCCAGTTAAATGTGTGCAATTACCTTAGAAACTACCAACAAGCAAATCCTAGGAAGGTGCTTCAACCCATACAACTTAGCATAGAACTCCATTCCATATCCGAATAACGATCTCCTGTTCTCTCTGTGCTGGTTCAAGGTTGAGTTGGGGTGTGGAGGAGGAGCTTCTGTTCTTATACAACTTCCAGAAAAAGACACCTGATTCATTTCAAAGCCATAAACCCAAGACCTTCAGTGTCCTTCTCCCTCATGTTAGAACACTCAGATATGCTAATATTCCTGATAGTTTCATGCTTAGAACCTATTTTTTTAAAGATGCAACAACCTGTAAAGAAAGATGCTTAAAAGAAATCCCACACTAGCTCAGAATTGATTATAATAGAGGGTTATTTATTTAGAGGTAGACTCACTGATCACAGTCCTCTGCTGGAATGGGGAACAGCAACAAAATCCTGCAGCCAGAAAAGAGGCTGGACACACACTTTACATTGGCATAAATAGTATAAGAGGCCACGCCCAAGTGGGCGGGTAACTTAAAGGCTACTGGCGGTAGGAATTCCTAAAGCAAACCTGGAAATTCTATCACCTAGTATACACCCAAAAAAAGTTAAAGGAAAGATATCTCCATTAAAATTTTATGCAAATGTTTGCAGAGATGTTATTTTATTATAGTCAAAAAGTGGAAGCAACATGGATGCCAATAAAGGGGGACAATTGAGGACAATGTGAAGGCATGGATATAGTATGGAATGAAGTTCTGGTCCTAGCTAGAAAATGGATTGATCTTGACAATATTACTGAATTGAAAGAAGCCAACCAAAACGCTAATATTTTACCATCATACTTATATAAATTCTCTGGAGTAGGAAATAGAGACAGAGATGGGGCAACAGATGTCTGTACCCCAACAACGACAACTGAAATACATAAGCTATACTGAGGTCTTGATCAGAATGTCCTAGAATTTAAGCACCACGGTAGTCGCACAGGTATCTCTACTACAGAATCACGCTTTGAATCAGTAAACTGCACTGTGCCTGAATTTACGTCTCAGTTAATCATCAGTTAATCAACAGAATCAGTAATTCTGTTGCTGTGATTAAAAAATATGCCCTGGCAAATGCAATTTAAGGGATGGAAGGTCACCTTTGGCTCACAGTTGTTGGTGCTGCCAATCATGGTGAGGAAGGACGGTGGCAGGGGTTTGAGACAGCTGGTCATATTACATCCGTCACCAGGAGGCAAACAGCAAAGAATGCTGCAGCTCACTTCAGTGTCTCCTTCTTATTCAGTCCAAGACCTCAGCCTGTACTTGTCTCCCATAGGCTTGTCTATCCTATGATGTTGGCAATCAATGTTTACAATCACATTGTGTTTATGTTTGAAGATTCTGTATTTGTCGACTTCTAGGACCTCTGAAAACAAAGCAGGCCATAGATGGAACAGAGGAAAGCATATGTAAGTAGCTCGTCTTTAGTGGAAAGATGAGGTATGTCTACATCTTCTTAGGTCGTTGCTAATCAGTAGATTTCCTGGAATAAAGCCAAGTTTTGGTTATTTTCATGTTACGATATCATTAATCAACATCAGATGCTACAAGCTTGTGAACTCTAATGGGAAGGCGTTTTGTGTGCGCCGTGATTTTAAGTGAATAATGCCTGTGTGTAGCATGAACATGCTTCAAAGGCTTTGGGATTGATTTCAATGTAGTAAGCAATTACCTACAAAAAAGCTTTATTTTGTTTCAAGGAGAGAGGCCGCTTGGTCGTTCAACTAGGATTTATACAACCTTTCTTATGATAACTATGCTCATCTATCTGCCACTGTGTAAACCCTTCTTGGCTGACGTTCTTTTAAAGTATCTTTCCTAGTGTTGTTATAGTTGTTTATAGGAGCCTTTTCAAGGCTGTGCACTGTTTGCATGCAGTGCCCTCAGTGACCAGTAGATGGCAACATGCCCTGGACCTGGAGTCACGGAAGGTTGTGAGTGGCCATGGGGGAGGCTGGGAACCAAGCATGGGTTCTCTGGGAGGGAAAGCCTGTGTGCTCTTTGAGCCGTTTTACCATCGTGAGAAATAAGCCTTGACCATATATAACTGAGATCCTAAATGAAATGTTTGTCTGAACGAGATGCATTACTAAGAAAGTTACACAAAGCCAAGCAATTGCTCTGTACGGAGCCACTGCCGAGGGTCCTCGGGGATCACACTAGAACAACGTAGTGGCACTGACGTTAATACCACACCGTCATTCCACAATCTAAAGGATGTATCTGCAAGGTGCAACCCTTGGCCCAGCAACGTTGCAGTTCTCCTGGTCAGGCACTCGCCGGCTCTTCTGAATCCCAATAACTTTAAGCTCTTCCTCACTTTCAGTGACTCCTGAATTCACCTCCAGCACGCATGGCATGCTCCCCGTCTGGAGCAAGACCCTCTTGAAGGCGGGACCTCTGTCTGCCTCTTTAGTGCTGGTTCCTGGCACCTAAAGCGAGGCCTTTTATGGATGTTTGGTAAATGTTACGGAATTAGCTGATGGGTCGGGAAGAAGGGAGGAGACAAGGGCCTCAGAGCAGCTCCCTTGGGATGATCCTGTTTGATCCTGTTTGCTCCCCGGCTTGGGGCCATGATTGGTCAAGGACAATTTCAGCTGTGGAAGATGTGATGACGGCAATTGGAGGTAATTACAGCGGCAGGCTGTATTGGGGGGAGGTGCCACCTTCAATAAAATAAGGTGAGATGTAGTATAATTCCTAAAAATTAAATTGAAGTCCTATTTTGGAAGTCACCAGTATCAAGAACTTCGGAATTTACAAACAGAATTCAAACCCACAAAGAACCTTTCATGTGGATGCAGTTATGAGGTAATAAGTAGCAGTTTCTACGCTTAAACTAAGGAAAGCAACCATTGACAGGACACAGCTTCTCCAAAGCGGCCCTATTTTGTCTCATCTGTCTGCTGCAAAGGCTGTGCCTCCAAGTGTCTGCAAGGCTGAACTGGGCAGAGAAGTAACAAATGAGCTGCCCCGGGGGAATGGTGTTGGAGAGAAACTGCCTTCCCTACAGGCTTGACATTTAATTTTGTTTTCTGACCCTGAAGGTGAACAGAAGCCAGCTCCTGGTATGACTGGGCCTGAGGGAGCTCAGGGCACCAGGGTTCTGCTAACAAGTCTCTGTGCCCTGGGGCAGCTGTACCACAGGCACTGGCCCCCTTCCAGAAACTGCCAACCATGGAGCATGAAACAGTTATTTTTCACAGGAACAGATGTGGGCAGGAGGCATTGCCATTTTTATTGATATTTTTAAACTGAAAAAGAAATCTTCATCGAGTAATGATAGCTGTATTAATAAAACTGTGCCTCCCAAAAGTGTCTAGAAAGTCAGCTTTCCAAAGATAACATGTACACATTAAGGGAATACATACAGATTGTGTCATGTTTCTACTTTTTCTTTCATATCATCATATCATGAAATATGACCTCTGAAATTTACTGTTGGAGATTTACAGTTGGAAAATTGTGAAAAGCATGGAACTCTATGAAAGTGTAAAATACAAAAATAGACCCTACAGATGGATATGTCAGAGGACCAAGGCGGAAGGGGAGTTTAGGTCAGCTGCATCTGCCCAAGGTGGGGCAATTTAGGGATAACAGGAGCCTGGAAAGTAAGCATCTCAGTGTTCTCTTCTCAAATAGCAAAAATTGATCCTAACTATATTGTTCTGATTTGCACACTAGCAATATGAAGGGTTTCCAAAGGCCTTGTCTCATTAATATTTTGCAATTACTTCTGTGGGTGAGAGTATAGCCTACTTGGTAGAGTACTTGTCTAGAGTGCCACAAACCCTAGTCTTAATTTCCAGCAGTAAATAAACCTGAGGTTTTGGGGTGTGTATGTAATCTCAGCACTTGGGAGGTAGAGGCCAAAGGATTAGAAGTTCAAGGTCACCCTTGGCTACAGGCTACATTCACGGTTAACCTGGGATATATATGAACACTGTCTTATGAAAGGAAAGAGGTGAGGAGGGGGAGAAGGGAGAGGGAGGGGAAGGGAAGGAGAAGGAAGAATGTGGAGGAAGAGAGAGAAAGAGAGGGGGATGTACTCTATAGGATGGATCTGAATAAGCAGATGACCAACAGTGGACACTACACATTCTCCAGGTCACCTTCACTCACATGTTGTCTACAAACAGCCAGAGAGCTGTTTAATCTTTCTCAGTTTGAAGGGATTCCTGCTTTCTCATGCAGTCCACTTTCACCTCTGGTTATGGAAGATGCAATAAAAGACTTCCGGGGTTTCTATTCTTTGAGTTAGAGACCTTGTTAATTATTTCCACAGCATATTAAAAAGTTGCATTCCTATTAAGGCAATTGTCTGAAACCACCTAAGTACCAAGAGAGATTGATGCCATCTCTGATGCCCTCATTCCACCACAAAACCACACACTTTCAACAGAAAGTGTAGCTCTGATCCCAGCAGTGACCACATAAATAATTCACACATCTGTGCTTCAGATGGAATGAGGACGCAGGCTTGGGGAATGCCCACGGCCCCAGCTGTGTCTGACATTCTGCGAATGGAGCTCCCCTTCAGCTCTGCAAGTTATTGCGCTGCTGTTGACAGTGTTGCAGCTGCTGAGCATCAACCACAGCACACACCTCCCGTGTGTAAAGAAGGATTAGATGGCATGGGAGATAAATTTCCCGACAGTGAAAACATGTGTGGCCATTGTCTAAAGATGCCATTTATGGGGTGGGAACTGTGAAGAGAGGGTGCCCAGTGAGAGGCAGGAAGGTCACAAGGATTAAGTATTTTATTAAAAGGGCCTTCATGAATGAGCTCTCTCTCTCTCTCTCTGTCTCCTTTCTCTTCTTCTCTCATGCAAAGACATTGCAATTCTCTGTTTTTGAGGGTAGGCATGGCCATAATGTCATTTTGAAACAGAGATAACCATGTCCTACCCAACACCAGCCTTAGGCTTGGTTTTTCAAGGTACCAGCACTAAGAGAAGCAAATTCCCATTCTTTAAAAATTTCCCAGTCTTTGGTGTGGTGCTACATCAATCCTTAATTGGTTTGAGATGGACAGGAGTGACATTTCAAGAAAAAATGTTCAAGATGTGGGTGTATGTGTATATGTTTGTGTGTGTGTATGTGTGTGTGTGTGCATATGTGCATGGTCATGTAGATAATCACCAAATCCAGAAGGAGGCTTGGATCCCTTGCAGCTGGAGTTACAGGTGGTTGTGAGCACACAGCATGGACACTGGAAATTGAACATTCAAACCAGAATGATAGAATATTATTCCTGTTCCTTCCTATCACTACTAGGTGGGACACTATATCCTCCCGGGATTCTGTATCTGGAAAGGCCAGTGGTAAACCTATGACTTAATTGATAGTCAATGCAAAGAATCTATGCATTGCATGTGATCTGCTTTGATGGTATAGATGATTCTGGCGCCACTCTTCTAGGTGACCTTAGGCGTGCTGTTAGGAGGGCACCACAAAGTCAACTGTCAGACTCCAGGAGGCAGTAGTCATGTCCCTCAGCATGCTGTCTTAACACAGCGCGCAGGATAACAGGAGACAATATAAAGAGAAGGCAAATCCCCAAAGTCCTCCATATCCAGGGGAAGAGAGAAAATAGATCTACATAATAGGAATGCAGATTACTTAGAGGATGAGAGATTGGATTTAGGACAAGAAAAAGAAAGCAAGGCTCATGGCAGTCACTGCTATATTCTCCCCCTTTGGTTCTCAAATCTATCATCTTACAATACCTTAATTTCAGACTAATAAAAGTCACCTTTTGAAGTATTGTGTGATGGTGACTCAGTGCCCCACCACCCTGTGCATCTATATGTGGGTATTAGATACGGACTGCAGATGTGTACATACATGGATGGGTGTGCACAGACTGCAGATGTGTACATACATGGATGGGTGTGCACAGACTGCAGATGTGTACATACATGGATGGGTGTGCACAGACTGCAGATGTAGATGTGTACTTTAGTGGGTGCATGGACCCGTGCTGTACACATATTGCAGACATGTACATAAGTGGATGCATGCACACATGCTGTACACACACCGTAGCCATGTACAATAGTGGGTGCATGCACACATGCTGTACACACACCGTAGACATGTACACACAAGAGAGATGAAGCCCTAATAACGTTGTAAAGGCATTGAAAGCTATTACTTTTCTAAATATGGTCCTTTTACACAAATGTTCTGGATAATATTCATTTCTGCCGGATCCTCCCGATGCTTCTGAGTTGACCTGGGGGTGCCCCTTTGAACTTCTTTATGTCAGCAGCATTGCTGTTCTGAGGAAACACGGACTTGCTGTTAAAGCAGGAATCGCAACAAGAGTGAAAACCAAACTCCTTCTATCCTCCCCTGTCCTTTATTCCTTCATTCTCCTTGCCTTCAGGATTGAGAAACTCCGGTTTTGTCCTGTGGCCCCACTCCGAAATTACTTCTCAGTTCTTCATTGTTAGACTCGCTCTTCTTCTCACTATTTTCTCCCCGTAAAATTACAGCGATAAATCTTGCCCTTGGGTCATTAATCATCATCTCCTCATATCTCTTTCTGCACAAAACTTGCAACATCACTGCCCAAATTCAATTGACTTTTAGAAAACTGGGGCCATTTTTTAACAAAGATCAGAAAGCAGACGTCTCCAAGGGTTGCTCCTTCTACATAACTCACTCCATTATGCTACTGCTCTTGCCCAAGCCCTTCTCATTCATCAGTAGCAGTTGTTGTATTCTGGGTTTAACAATGGGAAAGCATCTGCCTGAACTTCCTGTATCTTGATGGGTATTGTCTGCCGGCCTTTGTCCATCTGATTAGCATTTCTCTGGCTTCTTTCTCTCCATATAAGTTCCTTGTGTTCCTGCCTTCCTTGTGTTTTATTTATTTATTTGTTTGTTTACATATATTCAGAGCCCAGATTTGTTTTATATGACAGGTGTCCAATTAAAACAATGACACAGTTTCTGTCCCACCCTCAGCAACACGGCATTGTGGCAGGTCTTGCTTTTTCTAATAGAAAGCAAACCTTGTAAAGCGGTCAGCATTGTGTTCCATAAAACGGTGCATTCCTGAACAGCAGACATTCCAGTGACCTGGGAGAAGACAAAGTTCGTGAGTCTTCATCCCTTCATGGCACACTGCTCATTTGCCATAGATTTTCTTGTATTTAATTATCAAGTTCAGTAGAGACACACTTAATTGCCCTTCATTAACCATGTACCTGAGATCCTGTGAGTACAGGAAATTGTATGGGACCAGTTCTTGAACATCTGCACTTGATTAACATTATTTGAACAGACGCAGACAATCTGTGTCTGAACATATGTGTGGTCTGATACCCCAAAGTGAAGTATTTCGAAAGTTGCCAATTACCAGAAAACTATATCCAAAATACTATGGAGACATACAGGATCATGCATTTGATTTCTTGATAAAACGGCCTCTATTAGAGCCGTATCCCCCCATCAGTCTAGGGTCTGAAGTTGCATGACACCTATGAGTTGAGGACAGCCTGTGTGGCACAAGTTCAAGGCTTGCCTTGGTTCCAGACAGAGACACAGTCTCAAAATAAAACAAAACAAAATGCCTTTATGTGTATGTCCTTGAATATGAATCTTAAATCGTCTTGAAGCATACGACAGATGGATGTTTATGTCAGAGAGAGGAACTCATCCTGAGAGTGCCTGGTAAGCCTGTAACCATAGTGACCACATTCTCAGAAACAAAATACAATCACAGTAGGTAAACAAAACATAATATTATACAATATTTATGCACATATGAATTATGACCTGAACACAGTATAAAATCTATGAAACTCAAATGTTTATTTAATGTTATATTATTGACTTTTCTCTAAAATACTATCATAATTTAAGCAAAGTAAACACTAAAATTAGTTAACAGTGTAGGTATAGCAAATAATCATGAAACCAACTGGTCAAATAATATGTGTAATTAAGCTATTACCACATCCAATATTTTTTGCTATTCTTGGATGTAACTACTTATTTTAAAAACTATGTTGAGTGTGTAAGTATATAGGTTGTATATGCAATATATTCTTGAAAGTCATAGAATCATAGCAATGAAAAAGAGCCTGATTTAGGTGATATTATCAGCACATGAAAATTACAGAAAAAACACAGTGCTCCTTCGCCTTCTGTTTGCCTGGGCAAGCCCAGGCTCTGATTCTTTTGGCATCCCCCCTTCTGATGTGGCCTTTAGGGCGACCCCTCTTCTTTGTGAGGGTCCTGAGTACATCTGGACTCAATTTTCCTTCAGCTTATAGTGCCGAGGCCTCTGCCCCAGGGCCACGGAGATGAGTAAACAAGCTCCCACCAAAGGCACTGATGTACAAGGTAGCTGGGGTTTGTGGGTGACTTCAGCAAAGTTCTAACTCATCAGATTGAGTTTCCTGCACTGCACACGTCTGTCCGTTCAATTCCCCTGGTTTAAACTGATGGCCTGCTGTTTGTCAATCTGGTCCTTCCATTCTACATATCCATCACACTACCCACACATGCCTAAAATGTTGGACAGTTTCAAACACCGCAGAACACTGCAGAGCTTGATGACTTAAACCAGGCTTTCTCAAGAAAAACACATTTAAAGCCTTGGTTTCATTTGAACTTGTAGAATCCACTTGAATCCTAAATAAGCTATGTACTTAATGTGGCAATCGTGGTTACTCTATTCTATTCATCGCTTTCCAGAAATAATTCTGGTTTTCAGCTCTGAATCTACTAGAATAAAACGTGTGCCCATCGACTTTGTTAGTTTTCACTACGGCCTCTTATAACATTGAGCCACTCATGTCTCTAACTCCTGGTCTCCTCAGAGGTCGTCACAAAGCTACACAGCAGACTCATGTGTGTGTCCTCCTCTTCCTCCCTCTCCATTTCCATGTCCTCCTCTCTACTTCCTCCCTCTCCATTTCCATGTCCTCCTCTCTTCTTCCTCCCTCTCCATTTCCATGTCCTCCTCTCTTCTTCCTCCCTCTCCATTTTCATGTCCTCCTCTCTACTTCCTCCCTCTCCATTTCCATGTCCTCCTCTCTACTTCTTCCCTCTCCATTTCCATGTCCTCTCTACTTCCTCCCTCTTCATTTCCATGTCCTCCTCTCTTCTTCCTCCCTCTCCATTTCCATGTCCTCCTCTCTTCTTCCTCCCTCTCCATTTTCATGTCCTCCTCTCTACTTCCTCCCTCTCCATTTCCATGTCCTCCTCTCTACTTC
>LOJH01030695.1:0-17038 GCA_001685095.1 Ellobius talpinus | reverse complement strand
ACCCCCAACCCCCACCCGAAGCTGAGGCCAATTCTAGAATTGTTCCCCTTCCCAACCCTAAATTTAGGAGCCTTGAAGCAGCAGGGAATGTAGGACAGGGCCCTGGGGCTCGAAGTGTGACTGGACCGCTTAGTCATTGCCTGATCTTTAGCAAATACGCTGACTTTCCTCTTAGAATTTCTCATTGGTAAAACAAAGTCGCACAGAAGAATCACCTTTCTGGTCTGGTCCACCATCAAGGATCTATGATTTAGTTTTGTTCCTACTACACAGGAAGAAGAAAATGTATTCCAAGTTCATCAATATCACTCACCTACCATGGTCAATATTGCCAATGAGTGGTGTCGTTAATCAGATCCTGAGAGAGAATTTCACGAGCAACTGAGATCTCCCCAAACTAGAAACTAATTCTTCGCTGCAGGAAGGAGCAGAGTGAGAGATGACAGATAAGTTCTGGGGATCTGAGATAAAAAGTTAGGTCTATATAGCTTGTTGGCAATATTTTTAAAAAAGCCATCTCTGTTGTCTCTTCCTGCCTTGTCTCCCTGGTACAGGAAGGAGAGAAGGGCCCTGCTCACGAGCAGTGATTCAAACCCTCCAGCAACCTAGTCTAAAAATGTCAAGCAATGCAAACATGAGCTAGTCACCCTCATTTTCTACCCTAAATGCTTTCTGTTGGTTTCTATAACCGTGGAGAAAGTGCTCTCCGCACAGAAGGGTTTGTTTCTCGAAGCATCCAAGAGGGAGATCAGTATTTGAATCTGAGTTCCAGGGAGCTTTGGGGGGGAAGCCATTTTGAGGGGAGACAATCAAACTGTTTTCCTCTTTGGCTCGGAGGGAATTTGTTTCCATCAGTACACCTGTCTATGCTAAGAATCTTGAGATGTTGGGGGAGATGGCTCAGTGGGAAAGAGCCCTTCCAGGAAAGTGTGAGGAATTGAGGTTGAATCCTCAGTCACTCTGTGAAAGAGCCAGGCCTGGCCACGCATGTCCATAATCCCAACAAGGGGACAGAGACAAGAAGGTCCCAGGAGCTTGCTGGCTGCTCAGCCTAGCAAAAAAGACTGACTTCTGACTTCCAGTTCAGTGGGAGATGCTGTCTCCAGGCAAGTAGGCAGCAAGTGATAGAGGACGATAGCCGATGTATTTCTCTAGCCTTCACATGTGCGCACAGTCATAGGCACATCTATACACTCGTGTGCACACTGCATGAAACTCTCCCCGTGGAAGTCTTGACGTTCCTCTCATAAATTTTGACCAATACAAAAGATGAAAATAGTGGCCATGGATTAGTTTTTGTTATTAAACAATGGGGAGCACCCACCATCAACGTGGGATAAAGGCAGCATAGACTACAGATGCTTTAAACCTTGAAGCCCGATATTGCACAATTAACAATAAACTCATTATAACTTGATGCATTTGCTCAAACAAAAACCACATGTGACTGGGAATTTGAAAACTGAACAGACATTGGCAAATGTTTCCCAAATATAATACACCATCTTGACAGCTAATGCATCAGCAATGTTTACTTCAGCAAATGTTTCCAATTTGGAGGAAGGGAAAATGGAGTGTCTAATAATAACCTCTTACATCTGAATGCAGCCCGGCGCATGGCTGTTTTAAAAGCACTTCCCATGTAGGCATCCGCTCAGCTGATCGCTCAAGCCACCCTGGGAGGTGGGTGGGATGTATATTATATTATCGTCCGACAATTTGTAGCTCCTCAGCTTGTCACGCTGTCTTGTGTCCTGTCATTTCACACAGGCTCTTTCTGAGCCCCAGAGTGCCCTATTCTCCCTTCCCCGCTCCATTTTTCATGGAGATAATTCCCAATCAGCTCTCAAAAGATCAACGCAGCTGATGCTTCCTTTCAAATAACCGGGAAGCTTCTAGTCTGGCGTGGATGTTTCCCTTCTGTATTTTCCCTCTGGCCTATGCCACATGGCCAGAGAATGAGCTGCTCTGAACCCATCTCTCTGTTTGCTTTTCTGTCTGTCACTATTCTATGTTCTAGCCTGATTGTATGGCTTCATCTTATTTAACATCTGCAGAGACCTCCATTGTCCTTGTCGCACAGTGAAGCCAAACTGATGTTTACAGAGTCGCATGTCTTGTTCAAGGCTACACGGCTAGTGAGGGCTAAAGGTCGAGTTGTGTTTCCAGTTTTCTACTCCAATAATCTTTGTACAGTTTAACACTATGTTCAACTCACGTCTATCGAAATGCCTGAGAAGATGGTGGGTAGGACACAATAGCTTCCTGTGGGTATTTCTGTGCTTTATACAAGAAGCTGATGGAAATATGTTCTTTCTTCACTTATTATTTCTATTTTTACCTATTTTCTTTTCTGTGTATGAGTGTCGATGTGCAGATGCCACAGTGTACACGCAGAGGACCAAGGGTAACTTGTTCTATGTTCTCTCCTTCTAGTGTGTGGGTTTTAGGAATTAGACTTGGGTCACCGGGTATAGTGACAAGTGTCTTTACTCATAGAGCTATCTTGCCCGCTCATATTTATTATTTTTTTAATTTGCTGTTTACTTCCTATTTTCTTTCAACAAATGTGTGAGCTATCTTTCACCTTAAGTTAAAGTTTATGTAAAACAAGGATAAAAGACAAAACAATGCATGGACAATAGGAAAAATGAGAAAATATTGTAGGAGAAATTCTTGACCAAGAGTAATGATGACCGCTGATCTTTGAACTTGGTTTGGAGAGTGCCAGGGTTCAGTCAAGCAGGGGAAGCAGCATGCTCTATTACTCTTAATATTCTATAAAGAGAATGGTGAAGGGGATTTTTGCCTCCAGCATTAAGCACTAAAAGGACTTCATTGCACACATAATGGTTTGAATTCATGGAAACTATAATAAAATATACCTTCATATGATGCTCATAACAGAGGAATTCACTCATGGAACATTTACCGAATCTCCCATATGTCAGAAACTGTGCATATGACTGGGACAAAGGTTAAAAGGTCACCGTGTATGGAAATATACATGTTGTTATTTTGGAACAGTAATTATGTAACACACATGAGTGTCAGAAGAAAAATGAAGCAACACCTAGTGGGACCTTAGAGATAGAAGGCTCCCTAACTAGTGTTTTCCCCCCTCCTCTGTGTGTGTGTGTGTGTGTGTGTGTGTGTGTGTAGAGGCCAGCTATAAATGTCTCTCCATCTTATATCTTGAGACAGGGTTTCTTATCTACCTTAGAGATGGTCAGTTAGCCAGATTGTCTAGACATTAGGTTCCTGGGACATTCTTGTCTCTAGCTCTTACAGCCAGCACTAAGATTATACATTACATATATTCCCCATTGCATCCATCCATCCATCCATCCATCCATCCATCCATCCATCCATCCATCCATCTTTTTATCTATCTTTGTAACACAGCTGCTGGGAACTTTGAATATAGGTCCTCAGATTTGCACAGCAAGTACTTTACTGACTGATACATCTTCCAGTCCCTTAATTGTCTTATAGTAACCCCCCAAATAATTGGGGTGTCATTGCATTAAATTAATGTTATTGTGAAAGTTTCTGTATATATCCAGAAGCAATAAACTCAGAATATGAGCATAGGTTATGTTTCGGAATTCATCCTTTCTACTTAGGACTCCTTTAGAAAAAAATTAGCCAATAAAATATAAACATTTATGGATATGCCATTGTTTAATAATAGAATAAGCACTATCTTTTTTACTTTTTGCTTGTGTTTCTGTCAATTCTTCCATTTAATTTTTGGATATGCTCTATAATTGCTGCTCGAAATAACATATGGATATTCATACATGAAACAGTTCTTCACTAAAGATGAAGGAAAAGAACCTAACAATAAATTGTCTGGCCTCAGAAAATATGGCCAAGTAAAAAGTCCACTTCTTGTTCCTGTAATTTGTAACACACTCAGAAAATCTCCATGCTGGCTCAGAACCAGCGGACAGTCCCTCTAGCACTGGCCTCATAATGGGGAGCCTATTTTTCTTTTATTATTGGTCACTGGAAAAGCCTAGTAACTATTTTGCACTGACAGTCGCTCCAGGATGGAGAGCCTGTTTTTCCTGGATTTTCGTGTATTTTTAGGCGGTCATCTTGGGCAGTCTGGCTTTGTATCAAAAGTCTTTTCAATCGAAAAGGTTCTCCCTTGGGCTATTGGTAGAAAAATACACTCTCTGTATCTTGATGTCTATTTTGGGGGGGTCACGGCTGGGTTCCAGTTCTCCATCTTCTTACAAGGCAGCCCCTCTTTCATCTCCTCATCCCCACAGCATGCCTGGGAAAAGGAAGGAGGGGACAGAACCCTAGAGCTGTGACCGCTTTTCTAAATGACTGTCTCAAAAGTGGCCCAAACCTGGTAACAGTGGGACACTGATTTCGTTTTTTTCAGACCGAGGAAGGGTGTGTGCAAATGCTGACGAGAAGAAAGAGCCTCCGTGACTCTGGACAGCCAAGGTCTGGTGGTCTGGACCTTGAGGACTGATAGTGTGTAGGTCTTTGGGAAGTTTTCACTTGTACTTAACACTGACTTAAGTGTAATTTTATTTGTTTAATTCTGGAACATGTTTGTGCTCCTTGCCCCACCACTCCCTGGGGGCAGGTGCTCACAGAGACAGAGACCTATATTAAGACACCTTACAAACCCTTTCTGAGGAAAAAGAAAGCTAAGCATGCCCAGAAGTTTTCCTGTTCATGATTTTAACCTTTTCAACATGTAACTCACAACCTTAAGATGAGTATTCCCAGGAACGCGGTCACCATCTTTCCATCTTGATCATGACCTTAAACTGAGCATGCTCATTGAATATGAAATTTTAAATTAAAGGTGCTCCAGAATGTGACTGCTTCTGAAAATGATTTTTTTCATGTAGATGTGTACTGGCTCCCTCATAGTTTCTGGGTTTGAGAAGGAAAATTCTGGAATAATTCCAGTGCTCTCCTTACCGGATGCATGCCTCAACATTTCTCTACTTATTTTCTGAGTGTCTTTGTCCACTCTGTTTTCACAGCATGATGAAACCACTTGCATTTGGTGAGACCCTTGGTTCATGTTTAGTGATAAGGAGCAAAGAACATTAAATTGTGATGGAGAGTCAAGCTTGGACTTTCATTATTTTAGGACATCATTTATCAATTTGGAAAGTACTGGAGAAGGATCCTGCCTTCTTATTTATGTATCCTGTGCACAAGATGGAAAAGGAATGAACTTGGTACTGTCAGTCACTAGTATCATGGGGGCAAGTTAATATGCCATCTACATGATCTTCCCAGTGTGACAGGGAAGAATGCTTATCTCCATTTCCTAGTGATACATTTCAAAGGGCAGACAACCTGCAAGGGTCCCACAGTTGGGGTGGCAGAGTAGGGTTGGTCTGATGTTAATATGATGCTAAAGCCTGGTGGCCATGGACTTCTGCTTCCTTAGCATTCCACTGCCTTCCACAATACAGCTTTAAGAAAATAAGGGATAGCAAACTGTCTTAGTTAGGATTTCTATTGCTTCAGTGAAACACCATGACCAAAATGTTGGAGAAGAAAGGGTTAATTCAGCTTACACTTCCGCATTGCTCTTCATCACTGAAGGAAGTCAGGACAGGAACTCAAACAGGGCCGGATCCTGGAGGCAGGCACTGATGCAGAAGCTGTGGAGGGGTGCTGCTTCCTGGCTTGCTTCCCCTGGCTTGCTCAGACTGCTTTCTCATAGAGCCCGAAACAACCAGCCCAGGGATGGCACCACCCACCATGGACTGGGCCCTCTCCCATTGACCACTAATTGAGAAAATGCTTTGCAGCTGAATCTCATGGAAGCATTTCCTCAACTGAGGTTCCTTTCTCACTGATGACTCAAGTTGACACAAAACCAGCCAGTACAGTGGTGGACTTCCATAACAGGCTTTCTTGAAGGATTTTCTTCCCCACAGGAAAAGAATCCAAGTAGAACAGAGGCTGAGGGCAACGTACATCTTAGAAAAAAAACAAAAACTGCAGAGGCATTAAAGAATAGGAAGTGTTGATGGACAGCGAAATTTCTCTCTAATGAAGCCAGAGATGTCAGAGAAAAGCACTTAATGACATTTCATGGTACTCCATATACAGTGAACTTACTTGATTCTCAAGCTCTCTGGCTTAGTTAAAAGGACAGGAATAAGGGGTGTGACATCCACAGAGTTTCACTTTTGAAAAGGACATATGCAACGGTCAAACCTTTGGGTGTTCTGCATAGTTTCAGGGAGTGGCTCCTTTTCAGGGGAGGGCACGACATAGCCATATGGAATTTTGGAGCCTAAAGTTAGGGGTTTTGAGAATTTAACTGGTACACTCTATAGAAAATCAGTCTGTGATTGTGTTCTTTGCTGAAACTAGCACAAAGGAAAGTTCTAGTGTATTCTGTGGTGTGAGTCAGCATGTACGTGTTTTGGGGTCTTGTTGAAAGATGATACAGATGCTTTGGCATGGCCACTCGTTACTAGAATGGTCTAGGGCTTCAGAGTTGGGGTTGGGTGTGATGGAGTCCTGCTAGGAACTGGATCACAGGAAGCTCTGAAGAGATCCAGGGAAAGGACCAAGGTGTCCAGGACAGTAAGGAAGGTGATTTAGCACTATTTAGCATCTGACAGAAATGACTGACATTTAAGAATTAATATCTGTAAACTTCCAGTGATCTATGTTCTACATACAGGGAGTAAGAGGGATTAAACAAGGGGTGAGTTAAAATTTGAATTCTTGGTTTGGTTTTTAGGAATATTGAAATCTAGTAATTGAAGGATAATATGATTGAATAATTAAAAATACAAGTTATGGAATCAGACCAATGGGACCTGTGAGTTCATATTGCTATTGTAACAAAATACTACAGTCTCAGTGGCTCACAACTGTAGGGATTGTGAGTACAGATTATTCTCTTACACTTCTGGAGGTGATCAGTCTAAAGGTTGTCAGTAGAGCTGTGATCTTTCTGGAATCTTCCAGGGAGACTCTATTTCTTGTCCTATTGCTTGTTAGAGGGTACCTGTCTTTATTCCTTGACTCCCAACACCTACCCTACATACTTTCAACTTGTTCCTGATATCATGTTTCCTACTGCTGACTTTGACTTCCTTATAAGAGACCTTGTGATTGGCTCCTTCTATCTACCCCAGGACACTCCTCCCCTCTTGAGATCCTCACTTTAATCATGGCTGCAAAGTTCTTTTGGGCATATACAGGAGTATATCCAGAAGTTCTGGAGGTCAGGTCAAGAATAACTTTGGGAACCCCCTCTTGTGTCTTCTGGAGTTGGTTCCTATCCTTGGTCTTCTCCTACATGATTGTTTAGTTTGCTGTGAGGTGACTTACTTCCTCTGTGGCATCTGAAATTTGAGGATAATAGCAGTGCTTTTCAGACAGAGAAGGCTTGTGATTTATTTCAAAAGTGGTCCTGAAATCAGCCTACAGCCCATGCCCAATGTCAAGTCATTCACTTTCTGTGACTCTGTTTGACAGCTTCCGGTGAGGCTGCTTTCTGATGGTCTCTGAGAGGCTGGCATCAGAGCGAGTGTCCTTGTGAGACTACCTTAAGAAGATAGGTGCCTAGTTTGATTCTATGCCCTCTGAATGTGGTGACAGTTGCACGGCCGGGGGCAGACTGTGGGGCTACTGTCAGTGAGACCAGGATTTATCCCTACTGCTTGTACTGAATTTTTGAAACCTATTCTCTTTGGAGGGATATCTGCTCAGCCTCTTGGGGCGGGCCTTGGTCCTGCCTCAAAGCAATGTGCTGCTAAACTTTATTGACTCCCCATGGTAATCTATACCCTCTCTGAGGAGTGGATGGGAGTGGGGTGAGGGAAGAGGTGGAGAGAAAGGGAGGAGGAGAAGGAGTGGGAACTGGGATTGGTATAAAACTAAAAAAAAAGAAAAATAGAAAAACATAGACTTTTAAGGGATAATATTGAAATAAAGTAAAATAAAGACAGGCACCCTTTGACACATCTGAACCTGCTATTACTGTATGGTGAGTAGCCTGTTTTCCTGTCCACTCCTTGACCATGGTTGAGAGCCTCTCAAGTTTCTCTTGAAGTTGCAGCCTCTTGACAACTTCTGGGGAAAAAAAGAAGGCTGCTAGAGAAGCTTTATGGAATGATAGTGGTGTTTGGTGGCTCAGGCCTAAGACTTCAGCTACAAGGGCTGCCAAGGCAGAAAGACTGTCAGTTCAAAGCCTGCCTGTGCTGCAAGTAAAGTTCAAGGCCAGTTTGAACAGCTTAGTGGGTCCCTGAGTTAAATGAACGTAAAAAAGCAATACCTGGGGTTATAACTCAGCTGTAAAGCCCTTAGCTAACAGATAGGAGGTCCTAATTCAACCCTAGAACAACCCTAACAATCAATCAATCAATCAATCAATCAATCATCAATCAATCAATTGAAATGAAAGGAAATAGTTGTCCACCATTCTAGAACCTACCATTATTCCATAAACCAACTGTACCAATTCTTTGTTTCTGTCAACACCCTTATAAGAGTTTTCTAAACTAGAATTTCACCCTGTTCTTACTATTCTTTCTAGCTCAGGGTGCCTGAGCAGACTGCCAGTCCCTACCTTGGCTGTGGCATTGACATCTTCTAGTCTGTCTGTACCTCTGGTCTCTGTGGATTTTCCTCTGGGGTTGAGACTGGTTCTCACATCCTTCTAAGTCTTTGCACTTCCCTCCCAGAATGTGCTCCCTATGGATGTAATTTCCAAGCCCCACCTTCATATCAGACTCTGTTTCTGTAATCGAGTAAATTAGATATAGACTTGTGGGCATCTGATGTGGATTCTTGTCAGGAAAGAAAAAAGAAGTGTTTGTCAGTGGCGGTGGAATCAATGACTCTTTCCAACTTGGGGGGAGTCTCTGAATTCAGTGGAAACACTGTAATAAAAACTGTAAGATGGTCTTCTATTCTGACTTCAGAATGATTGCCTTTCTCCGCAGGATTCTAACAATGTATTCCATTTCTGTACAGTTCGTGTTTGCCTTAAAAACCCGACTTGTGGACATTTCTGACCTGTAAAACCATTTGCAGATAAATAAGGTGCATTCTTGGACACCAAAATTCAATCTGTTTAAACCACAGATCCCCCCTCTAGCATTAAAATCATTTTTAAAATTCCAGTTTGTGGCTCTACTTTGGCAGCCACCATCGATCCCAAACTAGGTTGTGCTATTTTGAAAAACAGAAAAAGTATTCTACCCAGATCTATTTTTCCTTGTCGGCTGCCTTGGCCACAAAAGACTAAGTTTGTCTCTGTAATTACAACGAGAGTTCAGTTATAGAGCACCTTTTACAGGGAACGTTAAAAGATGCCTGGGTATTTTAATGAGTATCCAAAACATTTTTCTGCTTCTTGTAGTAGTCCTATGTTCAAATAAAGAAACCTCTTTTTAAATTAACTGCACATCATGTCTATACTATGGAAGCATGAGAGCTCCTTAACATTAGGCACTGACACAGATTCTCAGCTCCAAGTGGGCTTTTGTCTGACCGAGTGGAAAGAACGCTGAATTTGAAGTGTGGAAAATGGAACACTAGCTCTTAGTTGCCAATTACTAAATTAAGACTTAAATTCTTCATGTTGTGAATTTTCGTCTGTGAGCTATGTAAATGAGCCCTCTACTTCAAAAGCTCGTGATGTGACTAAAGGGAAATAATCTTTAAAAAAATTGTACTAAAGATACAGAAGGCTTTATAAAATATGAAATGCCTACACAATATTCTCTAGGAAGCATGCACACTGAATGCCAGCGTGTGTGTGTGTGTGTGTGTGTGTGTGTGTGTATGTGTGTGTGAGTGTGTAGGCCAGATGTTGACACGGGGTGTCTTCATCAATTGCTCTTCACGTTCTTTCCTGAGACTGGGTCTCTAAACCCGAAGCACACCGATTCAACTAGGCTGCTTGGCCAGAGAGCCTCTAGCAATCTTCTGGTCCCTGTCTTGCTAGCACTGGGATTACAAGTGATTCCCCCAGCTCTTTTATAAATGGGTCTCCTCAGGTCTCCAGGCTTGTGCAGCAAGCCCTTTACCAATGGAGTCAGCTGCTCAGTCCCCGAATGCTTGTTCTGCTAAGCAGCCAACTGTGTGACTTGTCCTCTGTTAATTCACCTCTCTGAACCTCGTATTCCTCGTTTGTCAGTATGAAACCATTCTGCGTGACGACAAGAATGAAGAGGGAACACACAGCAAGCGTTCAAGAATAGTATCTCTCATTGCTTTTCTCCACTGAGTGGGGCATTCATGTCAGTATATCCAAGTTATAAATACACTGTGCTCTCGACCAGGCACTCGGAACATTTGACTCAATAGCCTTTCTCCTTCCTTTATGAAAAATTGATATTGTGGGCAGACTTGTGGCTGCCCATGTCATTAAGTTCAGAAATAAATGTCCTCAACCACAAACTCCTGTCTCATCTCCAAGGCAGCTCAGGTTTTCAGTGTTGAGTGTGCTCTTGCCTGCAAGAAGCACCTCCATCTCGGAGCGCAGGCCTCATGCGAGGGAACTCTGAGACCTGGGTGACTTTCTGTCTGTTGTGTCTAGGGATTTTGTTCATACCAGTGTTACCTGCATCCAGGAGTCCTGATTAAGCAACGCCAGGGATGGGATAAAATGGGCACTGATCCAGGAGTCCAGATTAAGCACTGCCAGGGAGGGGATCAAATGGGCACGGAGAGACAGGACAGAACTCGAGGATGGTTATAAACCAGAGCACACATGCCCAGCTAGGGGACAGCCACTCTTGGCGCAGCTGATGCTTGCTGGGCAGGAAAGTCAACCCAGTTTTTCTTTGTTCTGTTTGTTTGGCTCCCCAAATGTCACAAATCTGAATTTTAGGTGATATTTACCGGTGTCGAACGTTGACCGCAGAGGCAAACTTCACCTTCGCGCTGTCTGTTTAGAGCTGTCAGTGGCCCGTCAATGCGTCCCCTCTGCCTTGCAGTGCCTGCTGTGGATGCTCAATGCCATCTCCTTTAGCTGTGTGAACTTGGAACACTTGGGATCAGTCCTCTTTGAAGGGCAAATGAATGCTGCCCTGTCCCCGTGTGTGTACACATGCACGTTTGTGCAGGTGTGTGCAGGAAAGAGAACAACCTCAGTTGCCCTCCTCAGGTTCTTATCTTTTGAGACATCTTCTCTCACTGTCCTGGAACTTACCAAGGATACTGAGAAGCTTCAGGGACCCTCCTGTCTCTACCTCTCAGGGTTGAAACTACAAGTGGGGTTCATCATACACGACTTTTTTTTTAAATATGGATCCTAAAAATTGAGCTTAGGCCCTCCCACTTATAATGTGAGCACTTTATTGGCTGAGCCTTCCTAGCCCAACTCTGAAAACTTTTTTAAAATGAAGAAATAATCCTCTTTGATTCTTATCTCTTGACCACAATTGTACTTTTCTAACCATAATTCCCCCAGGACCAGAGGATTTAAAAAAATGGTTTAGATAACTCCTCTCTATATCCACATACCCACCTTGCCAACTTTCAGAATGAGACAGCGAGCTCTTGTCCAGGTGTGACATCCATTAGCATCAAACCGTTCTGACTTGAGGAGATATGTATCATTAACTATTTGAAGGTTGAGAATTCAGCTGGAAGTGGCTCCTGGGGCATCAGTATATGGAGAAGGAGTTTTTTTTTGGCTCCCCTCCCCCAACCCTCTAGGTCGGGTAGTTAGCAGGGAGGTTTATTCCTCTGGGTAAGAGAGGAATAAGGAAATAAAGTAGGTGGTCAGTCAATTCATAATTTGAAATATCAGGTTGGACTCTAGGGAGTAATCTAATCAGTGTTTTTCACAACATACTCTGAGGTCTGAGGGTTGTCCCAGAGAGGGGAGCTTTGAAATCAGGCTCCAGGGCTCAAAAGAAAGTAAGAGCAATGACTAGAAGAAATGATGAGAAAATTATTCCAGCAACTAAAGAATAGGCTACCAATATTATTTTGACTTTGAGCTGGAGACGGTCCAGAGTCTCCATTGCTGAAAACCCCACAGTGAGTGTCAAGACAGCCTGGTTCCGCATCCTCGAGCTCCTTGCCTGCAGCCACCGTGGTCAGTAGTAGCAGCTCTACTTCAAACTCATCCCCTGACTTAGCTCTTTTCATAGTTCTGGAGGGTATTTTCTTTGCTTGTTCCAGAGATAAAGTATTCTGAAATGCTTTTAAAAAGTAAGTTTGCGTTATTTGATATCTTTGTGTGTGTATTTGTGAGTGAGTGCACGCGTGTGTGGTCTATATGTCGATATGTGTTATTTGCATGTGTATGTGAGTGTGTGTGAGCGCATGAACTTGCTTGTGAGATCCAGAGATTGACATTTAGTCCATGTGTTGTTACCATCGAGTGTCAACATAGTCGGCTGTTGCCAATGACAAGCTATCAATGGAACACAACCGAGGAAGAAGTTGACAGAAAGTTCTCTTTAATGGGCCTGGCCAGAAATAACACTCAATACTTCATTCCCATCCTTTCCATTAGTGTACCCCAACTCCCACCTTCATAGCTAGTATTTTTAATTCTTCCAACTCAGACCTCTAAAACCTAACCGAGACCCTGGGACAGTAATTTTATCAAGCAGTGATTAAATGTAAAACACAATTCGGTTAGCCAAGTGTTTCAGGTAACACCAGAGGCATTTCCCTCATTCCAGTGTGTTTAAGTTTAGTTTATTAATTTATGCTTTTGACATTTTCTTAATTTTGGTTTGTAAAACGTTTAGCATTCTGTCGTTTCACTAGGTGGCGCTAGACATAACTCAGCATTCGGCTAGTGCCAGCTCAGAAACCAGAGAGAGGCTCCTTGGAGGAAAACATTTCTTCTTAGGGCCAGAAGTTGTCATCAAGTTCAGTCTGGGACTTTGCTCTTTGCCTAACTTTTGTCTGTGGTGTTGGAAGGAGCCGCGCATCAAGACAGACCAGCATTCGGAACTAAGCCCTAATTCTGCATGGGAGGACGTTTCTTTCAATGAAGATCCTCTGCTTTGTGCCCTCCACAGGCTTCCCTTCTGTAGGAAAGCATTAGCCCTCTGCGGAGGCCACTCCATATTCCTTGTTCTTGTCACACCAGTGTTCTTTGTATGATACTCTGATTTATGACCTCTGAATAGGTGAATTATTTTTTGACTACTCAGATAGATATGAATTCTAGAAGCCTGAATTAGTCCTCATGTGGCATAGGGCCCTGATAGGTTTACTCAGTTTTTATAGCGCTCCTCTTCTTTCTCCTCTGCACACCCTATAGTCGCATAAAGACAAGGACCCATTCAGAAGAGGATAAAAACCTTACCGATCTGTGCTTCACCACCTATAAAACACTCCTGAGTCTCTTTGACTGTTACCTGACCTCGGCCTACCAATTAACCGGGCTTTACATTTTGAACTAATGATCCCACATTAATCACAACATGAAGAAAAAGATATTAGTCATTACTGAAAATATCTTCCCCACAACACTGCCACCTCCATGACACAGCCATTTTCCTTACAAATTGATCCTTTATAAAGGTCCAGGTGATCAATAGACACCTACTCCTTTGGTGGCAGGGCTATGCACACTTACATGCAACAAATTGTTCTTTCATAATATTGGAAGGAAGCATACTTATTCCCACAGTGACCATAGAGTGAGGAACTGGACTAGGTCTGTCTCAGGTCTGATAGACAATACAAGCAAAGGTGATGGGATTTTCCTCTCTGGCTTAGACGACCGGTAGATCCCCACTGCAGCAAGGCATTTTTCTTTCCTGCTGGTCCGCCCAGCTAAGGTTTGCCAATTTTGTTATCTTTACAGTAACCCCCCTTGCATTTCATTTATTTATTTTCTAATTTTATCTTCTCCTTTTCATTTATATGTGCTCATTTCTCCTTGCTTTGGGTGGCATTGGCTTACATTTTCTCTCTTCCTAGGATGGAAGGTGACAGTTACCACCTTGAAAACTTAGTATAGATTATTTCAGCTATGACTTTCCTGCTAAGCAAGGCTCGGGGTGCATCATGTAAGCTTTGATAAGGTGAATATTTTTAATAGTAAGGTATTTTCTAGGTGTATCTTTTGTTTTCTTCTTTAATCCTTGTATGTTGTTTAATTTCCTCATATTTGTGAATTTTCCAAATTTTCCTCTCCTACAGACTTCTGAGATTATTCTGTTGGATTGAGAAAATATGTGTTGATGATTTCAGCACTTTTAAATTTATTTTTGTATTTGTTTTATGATAAAAATATGCCTTACTTTTTAAGATTTTGAGGAAAATTTATATTTTTAAAAATGTTTATTTCTTTTTATTTTGTGTGTGTATGTGCACCGTGTGCCTCCTGGCGTCCACAGATGTCAGCAGAGGAAATTGGATTCCTTGGGATTGATGTCCCAGGTGGCTGCGAGCCACCGTGTGGGTGCTAGGAAACAAACAGAGGCTTCTGCAGGAGCAGCAAGCACTGTTACCTCCTGAGTCATCCTTCCAGCCAGAACAATGTGATTTTGTTCATGTCAATTACATAGAGTTGGCTTCTATTAATTTCTATATTTCCACTTCTTTCTTCTGACTTAGTCTATGCATTATTGAAAATGAGATAGTGATGACTTCCGTATTACCTTCAAATTGCCTATTTTCCTCTTTAGTTCTGTCAAGTTTTGTTTTATTTAATATCAGCTTTATTGTTATTTTTATGTTTTTAATTTTTAATTTTTTTTGGTTTTTTGAGACAGGGTTTCTCTGTAGAAACTTTGGAGTTAGCCTGGAGCTAGCTCTTGAGGACCAGACTGGCCTTGAACTCACAGAGATCAGCCTGCCTCTGCCTCCCAAGTGCTGGGATTAAAGGCATGTGCCACCACTGCCTGACAATGTTTATAATTACAGTATCTTAATGGAACTGATGGATTGATGCTTATATCATTACAAAATCTTTTTGTTTTTAATAACAATTTTGATTTTTTTACTTGTTATTAGTAAAGCTAACCTAGATTTTTGCTGTTTACATAATATACATTTGTTTCTTTAAAATTATTTAAAAATAATTTGAACATATAGACAGTGTTTCTTGTAGACCAAAATAACTAGATCATTGAAAACATTGTTCTTGAAGTTTTCAGCTTTTAATTAGAGTACTTGGTCCATTTATATGTGCTATAATTGATGATAAATTAAGACCTACTTTTGCAATCTATTTGTTTTCTGATTGTCTGCTTGCTTCATTGTTCTTATGTTACTCTGTTACTGAATTTTTCGTGATAAATACATTTTTCTGAGTGTACCACTTGAATTCCCTTGTTATGTATATGTGTACATATAATTGTACATTCGCATGTTACACATGTGTGATTTTAAAGCTATTTTGTTTATGGGACTTTGGAATTATGATCAACAGCATCATCATTTATGATAGATCCTTGATTTTCATGCTATAAAAAAGCTGAATTCCTACACTCTTCTACTGTCTTCTACAGCTCCTTTGCACTGTCTCTACACATCATATAAACTGCTTTTTATACATTGAACACCCAGAGCCAAGGTATGAGTGTAAACTGTCTCCCAAAGTCTCGCATGTTCGAATATTTGGTTCTCAGCTGTTGATGCTGTTCTGGGAGGTTCTGGGAGGAGGTGATTACAGGGGAAGTGGGCCTCTGGAGAGAACTGGCCTTGCTTCCTGCCCTGACTCTTGTTACTGGTCGGCTGAAGTATGTGCAAGCAGCGGCTGTACTTCATCTAGCTTCATGCTTTCTCTCCCAGTCGGCCTCTTGGACTGGGAGCCAGAACCACATCTTTCCTGCCTGAGTAGCTTCATGTTGGGTATGTGGTCAGTGATATGAGCAAAATGACTAACAAATCCATTAACACAAACTTATAATTATTGCTCTATGTAATTGTTTTAAAAATAAGACAGAATAAAAGGGTGCAAAAGATGGAGAGTAAACTTAAGATTTCTTATGCATATTTATTTGGGTACTTTCTTGTGTGAGTCTTATTTAAGTTTATTACTTTGATTACTTATGTAATTTGATTACTTAATGTTTTTAAGTTCTGGCCTGGGGGACTCTCTTTAGAATTGCTTGTACAGCATGTATGCTATCAAATAGAGAATCTTAGTTTTAGATTACCTGAGGATCTCATATTGATCTTTGAAGGATCATTTGATAAATATAGAAAGTTTTGGCTGACAGGTTCTTTTTCTTTTAACACTTATATTATCCTACTGGCTCTGGGCCTTGATGAGAAAAGAAGTATTAGCTAATTTTTGTCATATGCTTATGCTTTCTGGGTGTGATATGTTGTATGTGTCTGATGTGTTCTGTGTTTGTATGATGTGCTATGTGTGTGTATGTGTGTGTGATATGCTATCAGGGGGACACACATGCCATGACATTTATGTAGTGTGGACTCTAGACAATAATTTTGTAGAGCTGATTCTCTCCTTCCACCTTTACATGGTTCTGTGAATCTAACTCAGCATCTTGCTAGCCTTTGACAACAATACTTAGTATACTTTCAGGATTCTCTTTCTACCATTTGGCTTCTGTAATGTGGCCAGTTCAGAAATGTTTGACTTTATCTGGACTTGCTGGATTTTTGAAGATGTAGATTTGTGTTTTCTATCAAATTTGTAGCCTTTTCCCCACTGTGTCTCATTGAAGGCTCCCATATACATATATTTTTTGGTGCACTATGGGTCTGTCCATGTTCTTCATTTCGTTTGCTTTCTGATCTCAAGCTAGATACTTTTGCTTGGCCTGTCTCAAGTCTTCCATTCTTTATATTGCTCAAATCTGCCACCAACTCAGTCAAGCTCCTTTTCATTTCCATTGTTTTACTTTCCTACTCCAGAATCAACACTTGGCTTGTTAAAATGTTTGATTTTCTTTATTGAGCATGGTATTTGGTGACACACTGTTGTCATTGTTCCCTTTACTTCTTTAGTGATGATTTCTCTAATAAGTCACCTTATCTAAGCCCAATGTCTCATCTTCCTCAAGGACAGGTCTGTAGTGATAGGGGAGCAGGCCTGCTTTTCATCCGGCCCAGCTCCCGCATG